>APFE030250758.1:15576-140402 GCA_000404065.3 Pinus taeda | reverse complement strand
AGAGAAATAAGAGTAAAAACATTTGAAAATCAAGAGAAAAAAAAAAAAATTATAAAAATCAATTATCATCAAAATTGTATTAAAAATAAATCAAATTAATCAAAATAAATTTAAAATTAAGGGGAAATTTTAGAAAACAAAAAATATAATATTCAAGATAAAAAAAAGGTAAGAGAAAGACTAAAATCATCATGAATATAAATATAAAGTATTAAAATTGGCAATTGCACCACATGTTGCAAAGGAAACACCTAAGGGGGTAGTATAGGAAAACAAGATAGAAGTAAAATGCAATTTTGTTTCTTTACTCTTGTTTCTTTTTAATCATTTGTTATGTTTCAAGGATATTCTTTTTAATCATTTGTTATGTTTCAAGGAGATTCCAACCAGGCCAATATTCCATAATATGTTCAATAATATGTTCAAAATGAAAGCAATGCACAACACCTTAACTCCAAAGGATTTATGAAAATGCTCTTCATTAAAATTAAAGGGAGATTGCCATCTTATAAGATTCTATAAAAGGGAGATTGACACATCTTATAAGATTTAGTAAAATAGTTATTGACAACTTATAAGATTTTCTTTGAATAAGAAAAAAAATTAAAATTTATTTTTGCAAAATTAAATTCTAATAAAATTCTAACTTTATAGGAATTTCAAAATGGATAGAACCATTTCATCCCACAATCGCTTCAAACTCCACAAATTGGGGGGATTTTACTCCACCCATAATACTTCAGATTCCAACACGGTCTGTTAGTGCCTAGATTTACCTCAGGCTGATAAAGGTAGGATCCAGGGCCAACATCAAACCACGCTTAACTTGGTAGCTAGCCCTATGAGGTCGGGAGAGGACTCTCTCCTGGTCAATCTTAGCGAAATATGATCACTACTGATCTTAGGCTAGGTATATGTGCAAAGAATTTGATTGAATAAAATGATGTTTTTGTTGGCTCTAATGGAAAGGCAGATCTTGGGTGTAGGGAATGAGGCTCAACCTTGTAGAGATCTCAATGGGGCAAGGTAGGCAATTGATTTTGGCACTTCAAATCGAATGAGATGGAGGGATTAGACAGGTGAGGAGCTAATGAGGGCAAGAAAATCCATGGATCCTCTTCAAACAGCTGAAAACATCAAGAAACTAAAGCAAACCTTAAGTAGAGCACTGCAATTTCAATGGATTCTACTTTCACTCTTGTTTGATTTGGCTCAGAAGAAATAAGAAAGATAATGACATACATAACACATGAGTAAATTCACAATTACAGAAGAAAGCATTGTACCAAAACAAAATGCCACAGGGATCTCAAAGAGTGTTGCAAACCCTGGTCTCAACTCCTTAGACAAAATGCCGATATGAGCGTACAATGAAGCTCCTTGCTTTCTCAAGAGTCCAACCATGCTAATGACTAAAAAACATAAGATATAGACAAACCATAGCTCATCCTAGCCTCTAGGGGTCGAGCTCACATGTTTAGGAGCTGTTCCAACTAATTCTAAACTGAGAACTAGAAATTAGGTAGTAGAACAACATGCCTCTAGAAACAAGGGAACTGATTCATTCAGTTTCAAACAACTTTTAAACAAATGAATCTACCACCATAAGTGAAAATTTGACATATTTACATCATGATCCATCAATGTACATTAAATTACATCATAAATTTTACATTAATAAGGTGAAAAAGTCAAACTGGCAAAAGCTAGGTGAAAAAGAGAGCATTTCTAGTCAAATTGGGCCAAATTCCTCTATGTGTCGTGCTTGAATCTCTATGCATAGCACCTGTTTGAAGCCAATTTTTGAGGCCTTCCTGGTGCCCAAATTGACCCCCAAGTGTGCCTGTTGGAAAGGCCTACCAATCTACTTTCCCACCCAAGTGGAATTTTTCAATTTGGCCCTCCAAAATATAGTTCCCCCAACACTGCTTCCTGTGTCAAAATAGGGGCAGTAAGGTCATTTTTGAATGTTTTTGACCTTTTTGAGGGCTCAAAACTTTTCCAAATTTCTTGGCTATTGGTAGGCAAGCATGTTTTTCCATGCCAAATTCAAAAATGTTGAGTTTTTGTAATTTGGAGGCTCCCATCAAAAACGAACGCCAGGTGGCGCGACGCATAGAGCAGACGTCCCTGTTTTTTCAGCAAAAAATTCCAAAAATGCAAAAAGTGCCCCAAATTTTTTGGAATTTGGGCTGAGTCTCCTCCATCAAGCATTTTGTTGGGCCAAGAAAGCCTCAACCAATATCTGAAGTCTATCATGCTCCTTTTTTCTCTTCGATGCCCTTTTCTATTTTGCCTTTAAGTTCTTGATTCTCGCCTTGCCGACTTTGTTTCTTGCCATGTAATGATATGTCATATGTCTCAATAATTTCTTCTCCTTGTTGGCCTTCTCCAACAACCTCTATAAGTGGATATTAACTCTTTCAAGCCATGATTCCCGATCGGCATTCATCTCTTGCTCAAGTGAAGTGAGCTCTACCCTCCTCCTTTGGGCAGGTTGGCAATTCTGCTGAATGTTTTGCAATTCCATAATTTCTTGTTGATCTTCAAGCTACTTATTTCTTTGCTCCAATTACTTTATGATCCACTTAGATCTTTCCAAATTGAGGGACAAGGCATTGATGTCCACCTGCTGCTCTTGGATAACTTCTATGAGATTTGAGCTTTGCAGGCCCACATCAGTATCATCACCCTCAATGAGAATGAAATCAATCTCTTGCTCACCTGATGGTCCTTCATCTTGTAATGGCCTATTGCCTTTGTCCTTAACCTGTTGTGATGATGATGAAAGCAAGACCCCTTCCACCCCGGGTGGAGATAATACTCGCTTTGCTGCTGCGAACAACCGTCTAGTGCCCTTTTGATAAATGATAAACACCGGCATACTAGCAGTCTGTGTCTCATGACGCTCATGCTAATATGAAGGTTCACCTATTTCATGCAAAACATCTGGAGGTCCCTGAGGAGCTATGGAAAACTCATGAGAAATGAAGTCCTCCCAAGAGATGCCCTGCAAACCGAGCTGATGGATGACCACAATTTTAATAAGAGAAAAATGGTAAATATTGTTAAATTGCTGCTGAGGAGTCTTGTGCTGCACTAGGGTGGTCATGTTCTCAATATTTCGGCACATGAAGTATGGGAGGTTCATCATCCTCACCCTGGTAAAATGCATCAACAGCCTGATATGATAGGCATATAAACGGGAAAATCGGCCCTCACAGCTGAAATACTTCATTATCAGTTTCATCAAAGGAGCATAAGAATATTTGAGGTACTGAAAAGGAAACACTCTATTGAGTTGTCTCAAATAACTGGGCTTGATGTATGGTTCATAATGTTGCCTATCAATTTGCTGCCTCTTGTTCCATTGCTCTCCAATGTTAGGAATACTGGTTGCTAGTGAAATAGATTCTGGTGTTAAAGTAAATGTGAGACCAACTAGAGTGGCTTGACCATCATGTAAATGAAGGACAAACAAACGAGCCAACTCATGATGAAAATGAATTCTAGCAACCATCTCACAAAATTCATAGTAGGACTAGTGTTGGAAACAACTGATGGCGAGAGGGCAGGCTTGTAACTCAGCAAGAGTGGTAGGTTCTTCTCGAAAATTTTTGCCACCTCTATGAGGCCTCGTGGGTGCATGTACTTCTATGAGAGAGTCGTTGTGTGTCTCTTCTTCAAGATCATATGGAGGATCAGACTCCATGCTTGCTAGTAAGTGAGTTTTCTTGATGAGAAGTAGGTGATTTATGATGTTTTTTTATTTCTGCCACCAAGGGAAAAGTAATATAAGGGAATGTAGAGGGAGGGAAAATGTGGGGTTTTTGGGATTGTTGTGATAGGGTTTAGTTAGGGAAACAAGGGATTAGGGAGTAATTTGGGAGTTTTGGGTATAGCATTAGGGTTTGGGAATTTATATTTAGGATTTAGGAAAATGGGATTTGTGGATAAGGGGTAGATGGTTTTTTGGGAATATGGGAATTAGGGAATGGGAATAAGGTGAAAAATGAGTGAAGGGGTGAAAAGGTGAAAGAATGGGAGAATGTACTTGGCAGCCACAATAACCAATGCAAGCCCTAGGCAACAGTTTCTTGGGAAGTAGCAAGAGGGTAGGGTTTGATTTTCTTTTAGACAACCACCATAAATTGTATGAAAAACTGTTTTACTAGCAGTGATAAAGGCTCAACCTACTTGCACAGTGGAAGATCTAAGTGTTTTGGGCGATTTGGAGTGATTTGTTAAATGATTCAGGCTTGGCAGCTCTATGCACTACGCCTCAAACCCAACACGTCGCGCCCTTTATGTGTGCCGCGTCTGTTCACTTTTACACTGGAAATCGTGGCCCTATGCGCCGCGCCACTTGCCCAGTGTGCCATGCCTCTGAATTTAGGCAATTTCTCCTAATTTCTCTTCTTTTGCTCAAACACGACTTTGCTCTTACTCACACTTTACTTGAGTGCAAATGAGCTTTTGATTTGAGGGAAACAATTATATATAAGGAGCTTTTAATTTTTGGTTCATAAAAACCCACTTTTATAACGTTTGGAATATGACTTGACTTTTTAACTTTGTTTTTGAGCTTTTTCACTTTATTTGAGCTCGTGATGAATTGAATGACTTGGGTTTTGTTTTCTTTGCAGGGGGTTGGAGCTACTGAGGCTAGGGAAAGTGACCAACATTGCCATTGAACTGATTTACATATGAAGGAAATGAAATTACATAAATTTGTACAATAAAATCTAAAATACTCTGTTTTTCCTCAAAACAGAGTTTTGAGGAAAAATACATCTTTGAGCACTTGATTATGAAATTTATTGATATTGGAACCACCTCATATGGCTGCTGACTGTTATTGGATATTTTAACACCCTTTTTATGAAACCCTAATGAAACCCTAAACCTAATGACAATGAAACCATAGAAAAGACTTTTGCAAACTTTATAGACAAAAAGGTGACTGTATATGATATTGATGAGTAAACATGGGCCAACAAGTACATGGTATGAGGGAAACTGTAGGAGAAGTCATTGTTGTCAGATGATCCATGCTCCTAATGGAATGAAACTGACTGGGCGGGGACACCTAATATTCGATGCAACAAGAGGATTTGACCTATGATGGAGGGATGAAGATACCGACACTAACATGGTCAATATCAATAAAATATAATGCTCAAAAATGTTCAAAAAATTACTCCTTTTAATTACATTCCACTGAAGAGAATACACTAAAAAACATGGACAAATGAAAAAAAAGATGGAAACCAAAGAAACTACACACCAAATTTCTCTATTTACAAGTCTTAGGCCCTTGTTATTACCTCACATTAGGGATAATATTTAGCATCCCTAACCTAAATATTTTTGTAAGCTTTGAGATGAACACTAAGTACTATTTAGCCCTGCAAAGGGTGTATTGGAGAGGGTTGTAAAGTATTCCTTGCTTGGTGTGAATAAGTGGTAGCCAAAAGTACTGTAGGTGTTCCAATGTTTGTTCTTTAATGACAGTACTTAGCTAGTAAAAACTCAGTGCTTAAACATAACTCCATGCTTATTAGCTATTCACATTACCACCATGGTTTGGGAGTTCCTTTACTTCAGTCTCCCATTCAAGTATCATTGTTAAATTGAGAGAGGTATGGGGAATGGGGCATTTGGTAGATTTTTCATTGTTGGACTGTCTTCTCATGACCACTTAATACATGACAATGTGAACCAAAATATGTAACATACCTACATGTAGTCCATGGATTAGTTGCTCCAAAGATTGACAAGTAGCAGAATCTAGAAAGTGAGATGAATAAAACCTAAACCCTTACCTGGAAGGAGGTTGGAGAGAGAAAGTATAACCTAAATTTTGAGGAAAGCTAACATATTTTACGTGATCACCTAATAAAAGAGTGAATAGTTGGCTCAGAGGTTGTTTCATTGTGCCCCACTTCATCCCTGCACAACTGTTCTTGATGGTTAGCTGCATAGCCACCTTATTCGAAATCAAGAGCACTTGTGACTAACAGAAGACTCTCTGCAATAGGTTGGTTTCATCAACTGAAAGACACAAGGAGGAAGACTTGTTAAAATCAATTCAATATAATTTCTATTATGAATGCATAAAGTAGAAGAATTGAAAAGGCAAGAAGTATACAGTAATACTTCAGTTGTTACAAAAGTTTTGGTATTCGAGGATAATGGTGACAATGCATGTGTGTGGATAGTGTACATATTTTCAATTTTGACACGCAAGTGAGAATGTGCATCTAAAATAAATTGGCACTTACAAAAGTGAAATTAATAAGCTTTGGAAAAGGTGAGGCTCAAATAGATAGTTATGAATAGAGGATTTCAATACAAAGAAATGTGAATTGTTACGAGCAGTGAATGAAACCTTTGAAGTTGAATCCATCGGTTCCAAAAAATGTATTTATATGTATATTTTTTGAATAAAATTTCATCTCAAACTTATCTTAATTTTTGCATATTTTTGTGAGTGATTTTAACATACTATCAAAGGGGATGCTCTCTAGAGCCTGCCAAAACTACACTCGAAATAGTTTCCCATGTGTTTACTTGGATTTCTTGCACCCATATGAAATCCTCGATTTGTTCCAAAACTCTCACCTATATCCACACTAATTTCTTTGTCAATGTCTCAAGCCCTGCATTGGTCTCCATGCATCTCTATGCTTGACCTAGGATCTATCATTTCCTATCATATGATTAATTTTTTTTCTTTTCTCTGTAATATTTTTGAGCAAAAATATAATTGCAAAATGGAAATGAATACACCCATGGCTCTGCAAGGTCATTTTGCATGCATAGAAACAACAACAATCTCTATCACCTAAGCTTTTTGTCATCTCTACCTTTTATTTTTTTCGTGCGCAGTGACAACAACAATCTCTATCATTCCAATGCTCTCTTTCATCATGAAATGTTTTGTAAGTTCTATTTTGGCAGGAACTACAATATTTAGTTGTGTCCCACTATACATGTTAGTGTTATGTTTTATAGTTGTTTCATAACATGACAAAAATCATAGCCCTTTTATAAGCAGCTGAACACTGGTATATAAAGTATTGACTTGTTGGAGTGACACTGTACATTTAAAATATCATTTTGAGGGATATATTTCCAATGGGTCACGAAATAAATTTATGAGAAATATTGGAAAATATTGACAAGCATTAACTTGAACCTGAAAAACTAAAAAAATATTAGAAATATAGTCAAAAACTTGGAAAAGAATAGAAATGTCAGAGAAATCAGAGATATTTGCAATAATTACCCAAAGTACTATCATCAATTGTTTCTCCCATGAGTGTATTATTGCTTTGGATAAAACAAATCTCACAGATGAGACCTATTCCCACATCTCATTTTGAAGCTTGCTCATTCTACTATCAAAAGTTTCAAGTCCTATAACTTTAAACACAAAGCTACAATATTAGACGCCAAGTCTTTAAAATAGTATTTCCACAGTTGTGGGAGCAACATTCCTCCTATTATTTATAGATGAATGTATGATTACTT
Organism: Pinus taeda; assembly: GCA_000404065.3. Lineage (NCBI taxonomy): Eukaryota > Viridiplantae > Streptophyta > Pinopsida > Pinales > Pinaceae > Pinus > Pinus taeda. Next base: position 132,866 of record APFE030250758.1, on the reverse strand, counting down.
TATTTGTCATGGTTTATTAAAAAATATTAACCTTAGTGTCTATGTAGATAAATCCATGAATATATATCTTACTTTCTAAATACGACAATAAAATTTTGAGTTAGATTGTTTTTTCTAATAAAATTTTTTCTAAAATATTAATATCATTTAAATTTTCTTGTGCTTTTAAATTCTAGTCTCATTTTCTTTAAAAGTTCACGGTTTACTTTTATTCACAACATCTAAAAAGTTGAATATCTCATATATAAGTTAAAAAAAAATAGTATAAATGCAACTTTTACTAAGTAATATATATTTTTTAAATTATATTTTTTTTGCTTTTCAAAAATGACAAGTTAATATTTATTATTTTTGCAAAATAAATAATAAATAAAAATTAGTGGGCCTTTCTATAAAAAATGATCACATATAACACATCAAAATAACTTTTCTTCTTAATTACTTCCAATTTCAAACATTATTTACTTTATCTATGCAAAAAAATCAGGGGAGCAATAGCAACATTGCCTCTAAAACTAAACCAAAGGCATTATTCATCGATGCCTCATTTGAAAGAAATACAAGATATTTCCAAAGAAGCCAACAGATCTCTAAGACCAGAGCCCTTACATTAGGAGAAGTTAGCCAAGATATTCATCATCTAAAAAAAGAGATTGTCTCTCTAAAAGCACAGGTCTTTGGGTTAGAAAAAGGGAAGAAAACTGAGGATGCATATGATGAATACTACACTAACCCAAATATTGAAATATTTGAAGGAAAAAAGGATGATACTATAGGATTCATCGACATGAGAGTAATGGCTATCTAGTATTAGCAACATCATGTTATGGTAGATATCAGTATAAATGGTGAAATGTTTTCCCTAAGAACACTTATTGACTGCAGGGTAGATGTCAATATTTTGAATTCAAAAATAGTGCCTATAAAGTACTGGGTGAAATCCTTTAGACAAGTGATTGGGTTAGGAAACAAAGATCTACTGTATGAAGTCCCTCAGGATTCTATTTGCTTTAAAGAGAATTGCATCAAATTAAAATTTGTTGTTGTAGACATTCCTATTGAGTGTATTTTGGGGAATGTATTTTTTGAAGCTGTGGAGCCACATGAATCAGCCAGATTGAAAAATGGAAAGGATGGTTATTTTATATCTGTACCAAGCTTAGATGGAAAATTACAAACAATCAAGTTACCCTTTGTCTCTACTCCCAGAGTGTCTACTATGGTACAAGCAATGAAGTAGATCAAAAAATCAAAAAATAAAATTGAAGACTCAAGGAGCTAAAGACCACCATAAAGATAGGAGACTATCTTCAGACTCCTATAATTAAACAAAGGATCTCAACTCTGAGATCACAGATAGAAAAAGAATGTTGTGCTGAAGAACCAAATGCGTTTTGGCTTAGAAAACAACACTGTGTAGAATTTCCCTACAAACATAAGTATGAAGGGAAACCGTGAAAGAGTGGAGTATTACCTATGAACAAAGAATATAGAGATATCTGTCAAAAAGTGATAGAAAGCCTCTTGGAAAGAATATTGATTGGAGAATCCAGCAGTCCTTGGAACTAAGACGTTTTTTATGTTAATAAACATTCAAAACAGTTACGAGGTATCCCAAGACTGGTCATAAACTATAAACCTCTGAACATTGTCCTCTCAGATGATACTTACCCCATTTCTCACACAGGAAACCTTTTAGCAAGAATAGCAGGGGCTAAAGTATTTTCTAAATTTGATACAAAATCAGGTTTTGGCAGGTGGCAATTAATGAAGATGATAATTTTAAGACTACTTTCAGTGCCCCAGCAGGACATTATGAATGCAACGTCATACCTTTCCGACTAAGGCATGCCCCCTCAAAATTCTACAAGGTTATGGATAATATTTTCAAGCCATATTTTGATTGGTTACTAATATGCATTGATGATATACTTATATTTTCTAAAAACATCCATGATCACTTTAAACATATCCAGAAATTTGTACAACTTGTCAAAACCAATGAATTGGTTCTTAGAAAGAAAAATATTGAATTATGTTAGACAAGTATCAAGTTTCTTGGCCATACAATTAAAAATGGGTAGATTACTCTACAAAAACATGCTTTGTAATTTGCTGATAAATTTCCAGATATTATTACTAACAAAACTCAATTACAAATATTCTTGGGATATTTAAACTATGTAAGCAGCTTTTACAAAGATTGCACCAAAGATAGATTATTAGTCAACAGAAGACTGCAAAAACATCCAGAAACTTGGTCTCAGGCCCACACTAAAGCTATCAGAAGAATTAAAATGAAGGTAAAAACTCTTCCTATTCTTCATATTGTTGATAAAGATTTTTTCAAAATTGTTGAAACTGACGCCAACAATGAAGGGCGGGGAGGAATTTTGAAGCAAAAGGAAGAAGGAAAAGAACAAATAGCTCAGTTTGTCTTAGGGACTTGGAACGCACCTGAGAAAAACTATTCTACTATAGAAAAAGAGGTCAAAGCAGCATGGAACTGCATTGATAAATTTGATATCCACCTGATACACAAAAAAGTTTCTCTTAATAACAGATGTATCTGCACTAAAGAAAGTCCTTAGTAAAGCTATAAAGAAAGCAGGAGAAGCTAAGTTCGTAAGTTGGCAGGCTTTATTTGCAAATTTCAACTTTGAAGTCAAACACATCAAAGGGAAAAAGAATTGTCTGCTTGACTTCCTAAGCAGAGAATATTTAAATCATGAAGACAATGCCATGGTGATAGTAACAGAATGGGACCCGTCCAAACATACAAAGACTCTAAGAAGTATTTTTGAAACACAGAACTGGGAAGAATAATGTTCCAAATGGAAACCAACATGGTAGCTAAGAAACACAAAAGTGCTCGATACAAATTTGCAACCTCATTCAAATATTCAACACTTAGTACTGGAAAGGAAATTCTACACCAAAGGTATAAAATGGATACATGACATGGTGTATCAGAGGAGTATGATGGCCACACATTTGGCTGAAGTATCCCTAAGACAAAATTTTAGAGATATCACTGTGATCTGGACAGAAGGAAGCAACCAGAGGAGAATCTTCCACAAATATCTTGCCATAAATCAGACAGATGGTTGGGATGTTATGACATGCCAGAAATGTTGCCACAAGGTAATCCAAGCATTATCTTCCCAGATACCATTTAAAACTTTTTATACTACAAAAAGTTGTGGTGGGACATCATGAATGTAGACGGGAAAAATGAAACTCACTACACAAGAGTAAAATTTGGGGCCACAGGGACCACAGAAAGACAATGGCAAGGTGAATAGTTTCAACAATGGTGGAATGATTTCGCCCTCAACAAGACTACTATGGATCCTCTTTTCTTCAAACGTGATTTTTGATATGAATGTGACACTTGCGGATTTTTAACTGAATGCTGGCATTCTTCATGTAAAACTATTAGAGATGTCAATAATTATAAAGGCAGTCAAATTATTGGCTATTTTATGAAAATACACCATGAATGGTTAGTCATGACTAAGATTAAACACCAAATCATCTTAAGAAAGCATATGATTCTACGATGAATTTATACAAAGGCTTGGGAGTCTTGTAGATATTCTCATATAAGATTTCCAGGGGCCACACCCTTGGGGGACTAATGGTTCTTGTGGGCTTGTCCTTAAAGTTCCCATAATATAATAATGATGTCTAGTCACAAGACTGAATGTGACCAGTTTTCTCGTGGGATTTTCTGTTTAAAAGTATCCACTATGTAAAAGTTATTTACAGTACAATGATTTTCGTGGGATTTGTTCAAATCTTCCATAGTGTAACGTAGTACGAAGATTCTTCAGTCACGAGACTCGGAGCACTTCTCTGACTTTTGGTGAGCTTTGAGCCACATCTCTTCGACTGATAAAAGATAGTACTAAATCTGTTTGCTTGACTATTAGATGTTTCTCCCCTCATTTTCCTATATAAGGAAGGAGTAAGGCTCATTCTGGGCATTCAGAGTGTGAGTGTGATTTTGGTTATGTTTTTGAGTTTTTGAGTCCTAGGAAAAAGTTCTTGCTTCCATCTCTTTAGAGTCGGATCTAAAAAGCCTGTGCATTAGAGTGAGATCTTTGGTGAGAACCTAAAGTGGCCATATTCTTAGGTTTTTGAAGTTTGTATGTTTTCGTAAGAATTCAAGTTCTAAGATAGAGTCTATGAAAGTCTAGGAAGCCTTCAGATAGCTTCTTGCTAGACAAGTCGTAACATCTGATAAATTCCTAAATAGTTTATCTTTAGGAGCTTCAAAATTTCTCTCTGAATTTATAAAGAAAATTCTGCATAAATATATGAGTATCCATTTTCCTAGAATGATACATTCCACTTGAGTACATTTTCTCATTTCTGCATGTGTTAAAACTATCTGATGAGGTAGTATCTATGAGACAAGAGGTTCGCTTAAGGTTCGCCAAGGTGTGAGGAACACTAGTCCGTTAAAGGCTAGAGGTTATGTGAAGGATGCTAGAGTGTGAAAGTCCAAAGGTTCATGTATCGGTTCGTGTAAATGTTCTTGTATTGGTCACAGAGAAGAGACTCAATGAGAGAAAGCTTCGCGTCTGAAGTCTCTGCTTCAGAATTTCTCTCTAAATTTGTAAAGAAACTTCTGCATAAATATATGAGTATCCATTTTCTGAGCATGATACATTCCTCTTGATTACATTTTTTCATTCTTGCATGTGTTAAAACTATCTGTTGAGGTAGTATCTATGAGACAAGAGGTTCGTTGGATGTTCGCTGAGGTCTGACGAACACCAGTGTGTTAAAGGCAAGACGCCGTGTGAAAGACGCTAGAGTGTGAAAGTCCAAAGGTTCGTGTACCGGTTCATGTAAAGGTTCGTGTATTGATCACAGAGAAGAGACTTAATGAGAGCAAGCTTCGCGTCTAAAGCCCCTGCAGCAAATGCCGCTAAGTAGATTTGTTTCCACAAGAGATTTTTGCTATCTATAACCTGATATATTATTTGAATCTAGTCCTTGTGTAAATATTCATAATGAGACATTTTATTACATTTAATATTCATGAGAATTATCTCATGCTTATTGGCAAGTTCAAGTTCTCCTCCACACCAATTTTCTAAAATGAATGAAGTTAGTGCCTCAATCATATTTCCTTTTAGATCTCCATCAACATTGTGAATGATATCTCCTACTTCATCTTTAAAGATTTATTTTTCCATTTTTGCCACTATTGTTGGTGATGACTCTATTTCCCACCATCTCAAAAAAGTTCCAGTAAAGCATTGAACAATAGATTTGCAAGCTTCTATTCCATTTTTTCCCCTTAAGCAGATGAGCGTGTATTATGTAAACATAAGATCTATCATTTGTCGAATCTGAGCAAAACTCAGATTGTCAATATTTCATTCTCTGTTTTATTCAGGATGGAAGTTATGTGTTTCTGGAAGTTTCCCTTTTCCACTGAGATTAGATGCTGGATACCTGGTATATTGACTTTCGAGAGGCTCATAGATAGGGAACAAATGTGGTTCTGAGCTTTTAGGTTCTCTACTTCTTCAAACAATGAGGTGATATTCATTGGCTCAGATTTTTCTTCGATCATTTCTTTAGGTAAGAGAGAATGAAATCTATCAACGGGCTTAACAAGATTTTGAATATTTACAGATCTCTTGAATAGAGAAAAAACAGGAATTGGTTTGTGTTCGGGGGCTATATGAAGTTTATCAAATTTTTCAGATAGATCTTCAAGAGATTCCTGAGTAGATTGTTTTCCCATATCTACTTTCCTTTCAACATCTTCTATCCTTGTTAAGGATTATTTAATAAAACCTTTCAATACAGTAGTGGAATAGTTCGCATCATTCAGAGTAGTGTTAATACTATTTACAGAGACTTGTATACTCTCAAATTCTTTTTTAACTACAATAGACTTTGCACAATTCATTTCTAGCCCTTTAACTGTTGTATTTGTCCAGTTTATATGTTCACTGGTTTTTTGTATCCTACCATCAATGCCAAGGGCACTGTCATCTTTTATGACCAAGAAAAAGAATGTTGTGCTGAAGAACCAAATGCGTTTTTGCATAGAAAACAACACCGTGTAGAATTGCCCTACAAAGATAAGTATGAAGGGAAACCATGCAAGAGTAGAGTAATCCCTATGAACAAAGAATATAAAGATATTTTTCAAAAAGATATAGAAAGCCTCTTGGAAAGAAGATTGATTGGAGAATTTAGTAGTCCTTGGAACTAATATGGTTTTTGTGTTAATAAACATTCAGAACAGTTAAGAGGTATCCCAAGACTGGTCATAAACTATAAAAATTTGAATACTGTCCTCTCAAATGATACTTAACCCATTCCTCACAAAGGGAATCTTTTAGCAAGAATAGCAGGGGCTAAATTATTTTATAAATTTGATGCGAAATCAGAATTTTGGCAGGTGGCAATTAATGAAGATGATAAGCTTAAGACTACTTTCAGTGACCCAACAAGACACTATGAATGGAACGTCATGCCTTTTGGACTAAAGCATGCCCCCTACAAATTATAGAAGTTTATGGATAATATTTTCAAGCCATATTTTGACTGGTTACTAGTATACATGGATGATATACTTATATTTTCTAAAAACGTCCATGATCACTTTAAACATATCCAGAAATTTGTACAACTTGTCAAAACCAATGAATTGGTTCTTAGAAAGAAAAAGATTGAATTATGTTAGACAAGTATCAAGTTTCTTGGCCATACAATTAAAAATGGGCAGATTACTCTGCAAAAACATGCCCTAGAATTTGCTTATAAATTTCCAGATATTATCACTAACAAAACTCAATTACAAAGATTCTTGCGATATTTAAACTATGTAAGCAACTTTTACAAAGATTGCACCAAAGATAGATTATTACTCCACAAAAGACTGAAAAAACATCCAGAACCTTGGTCTCAGGCCCACACTAAGGTTGTCAGAAGAATTAAAATGAAGGTAAAAACTCTTCCTATTCTTCATATCGTTGACCAAGATTTTTTCAAAATTGTTGAAGTAGATGCCAACAATGAAGGGTGGGGAGGAATTTTGAAGCAAAAGAAAGAAGGAAAAGAACAAATAGCTCAGTTTGTCTTAGGGACTTGGAACCCACCCGAGAAAAACTATTTTATTATAGAAAAAGAGGTCAAAGCAGCATGGAACTGCATTGATAAATTTGATATCCACTTCATACACAAAAAATTTCTCTTAAGAACATATGTCTCTGCACTAAAGGAATTCCTTAGTAAAGCTATAAAGAAAGAAGGAGAAGCTAAGTTCGCAAGGTGGCAGGCTCTATCTGGAAATTTCGACTTTGAAGTCAAACACATCAAAGGCAAAAATAATTGTCTGCCTGACTTCCTAAGCAGAGAATATTTAAATCAGAAAGACAATGCCATGGTGATAGTAACAGAATGGGACCCTTCCAAACATACAAAGACTCTGAGAAGTATTTTTGAAACATAGAACTGGGAAGAATACTGTTCCAAATGGAAACCAACATGGGAGCTAAGAAACACAAAAGTGCTCGATGCAAATTTGCAACCTCATTCAGAAATTAAACACTTAGTACCGGAAAGGAAACTCTACCCCAAACGTAGAAAATGGATACACGACATGGTGTATCAGAGGAGTATGATGGCTACACATTTGGCTGAAGAATCCTCAAGACAAAATTTTAGAGATGTCACCGTGATCTGGACAGAAGAAAGCAACCAGAGAAGAATCTTCCACAAATATCTTGCAATAAATCGGACAAATGGTTGGGATGGTATGACATGCCAGAAATGTTGCCACAGGGTAATCCAAGCATTATCTTCCCAGATACCATTTACAACTTTTAAGACTACAAAACGTTGTGGTGGGACATCATGAATGTAGATGGGAAAAACGAAACTGTTAGGCCCCTATACTACAAGTGTAACCCCTTATTATTATTAGTAAAACCCACTTATTATATTGATGTACCCATGTAGTGCCCATATTGTTACTATTGTGCCCCATAGAAGCCCACTATTGTTATTATTGTGCCCTTACATTATTATTTGTTATGTAGGCTCTGATTATGTTATGACCCCTTATACTCCTATATATAGAGAGGAGGTCTTTTCATTTGTATCATCCAAGAATTGTTCATTTATGTAATGTAAAGGAGGTTTCCCCTTGAAGAGGCTGAATTCTAAGGCGTTGATCTATCTTTTCTATCTTTTCTTGAGCTGGTTTCATAACATTTGGTATCAGAGCTTTGGATTCTAGGGTTTTGCTACTCCAAACAGGTCATCGTGGCATTTTAGCTATAAATTTGCTTTTGTGATGTTTCAAAGTTCTAAAAAAAAACCCATTTAAGAAGACATCGCGCTGAATCTCGGGTCCAAATTGCAGAGCTTTTAGCGCTATATTTGTGGAGATATGATCTGAGGAAGTTGGTCTTTTTGTAGACTCTTGAATTACATTCCAAACAGGTGACCTGGGGAAAATCGTCATAACTTTCTCTCTGAGCATCAGATTGAAATTTTTCAAAACGTTATAGAAAGAGGACGGACTGTAGTTTCTGCTATATATTTTTCAGAGCTAAAGGGCCAAATAGTGACACGTGGCACTTCATACAAGTTCGCTCTTCTGGAAAGGTCTATAATCAGGTCATTGTGGGAGATTTGGCATAACTCTTCATTGGAGGATCAAATTGGGGTCAGACTAGTGGCATTGGAAAGAGGACATAGAGGGATACTATAGGTCACAATTTCAAAACTTAAAGATCTGAAATCACAGAGTTACAATTGTTTCAATATCGAGCTCCTAAAATCAAGAAAAAACAAGATGGGGAAGTTTGATGGGAAGGATCTGGTAAATTGGATACTTCAGATGGAGCAATATTTTTATCTACATGGTGTACCACTGTTACAAAAGGTATGTATTACATCTTCATATTTAGAACCGGATCAAGTTTTATGGTATAAAGGGCTTTGTTCTCGTAAATGACTTGTTACGTTGTCAATTCTCACAGAGGAAATGATAGCACATTATCATGATACAAAGAGAAACACCTTCTTTAGAGCAACACGACAACAATTGGAAAGATTAAAAGGGCTTTGTGACATACTAGAAAGTAAAATTATCGCAAAAGTGAATTCTACCCCTCACAGCCATGAAGATGGAAGTGTTGTTTCTCCTAGCCTTCCACAACCTACAAGGGTTACAACACAACAATTGAAAGAAAAAAGAGAAAAAGGGCTTTGTTACAATTGTGATAGCAAATGCAGTAAAGGTCATAAGTGTGTTGAGAAGAAATTATTTTACATAGAGTATGAAGAGGAGGAAGAAAATGATCAACAAACATCAAAAGAAGAGGATATACGCCACGACCCCACCCTAGAGAAAGAAGAAATGAATCAGACCATATCTTGTAAAGCATTGGAAAGAATTACCACTCCTCAAACTCTCAAGATAGAAGGACATATCAAGAAGAAAAATGTGCAAGAAGTGAAAGATCACATCAACAAAGAAGAAATGAATCCAACCATCTCTTGTAATTCATTGGTCGAAATTACCACTCCTCAAACTATCAAGATAGAATGACATATCAAGAAGAAAAATGTTCAAGAAGTGAAAGATCACAGCGAGCATCAAGAAATGAATCCGACCATATCTTGTAAAGGATTGGAAGAAATTACCACTCCCCAAACTCTAGAGATAGAAGGACATATCAAGAAGAAAAAGGTTCAAGCAATGAAAGATCACATCAAGCATCAACAACAAGTTCTCCAACTTTTAAGAAATAACGCCACTTCGGTGCAAAATCAAATGAAACAACAGGTAGATCAACATCATAGTGAAAAATGTTTTGATGTAGGTGATTGGGTATTTCTACTGCTACATCTCAAGCAAGCTATTTATGAGAAGGAAATGTTGGCAATACTACATGCACTTAAAAAATGGCGACCTTACCGAATGGGAAGACTCTTCAAGGATGAGGATGTGGAAGCATTGTTTTGTGTTATTTCTATTATCCAACCAGATTGGATAAACGAAGCAAGGGATGAATGGAAGAAGGATGAAGAAGTATGGCCACTTATTCAAAAGTTGAAAAAGATCCCAATTCAAACAATACTTCCCGAAATTGAAGAGGAAGGGAAAACCATAGTGGAACCTGGAGCAGTCACAGAAACAAGAACCCGAAAGCTACAAAATCGATCAATTTTAGAGTATCTCATCAAGTGCAAGAATTTACCCACTGAAGATTCCACATGGGAGGACAATAATTTATACAAAAGCATCAAGAACCACTGAAGCGTTGAGGACAACACTTTTTGAAGGAGAGGGGCATGTTAGGCCCCTATACTACTAGTGTAACCCATTATTGTTATTAGTACAACCCACTTATTATATTGATGTTCCCATGTAATGCCCATATTGTTACTATTGTGCCTTATAGAAGCCCACTATTGTTATTATTGTGCCCTTACATTATTATTGTTATGTAGGCTTTAATTATGTTATGACCCCTTATACTCATATATATAGAGAGGAGGTCTTTTCATTTGTATCATCCAAGAATTGTTCATTTATGTAATGTAAAGGAGGTTGCCCCCTCGAAGAGGCTGAATTCTAAGGTGTTGATCTATCTTTTCTATCTTTTCTTGAGTTGTTTTCATAACAGAAACTAACTACACAAGAGTAAAATTTGGGGCCATAGGGACCACAGAAAGACAATGGCAAGGTGAATGGTTTCAACAATGGTGGAATGATTTTGCCCTGAACAAGACTGCTACGGATCCTCTTTTCTTCCAACGTGACTTTCGATATGAATCTGACACTTGCGAATTTTTAACTAAACATTGGTATTCTCCATGTAAAACTGTTGGAGATGTCAATAATTATGAAAACAATCAAATTCTTGGTTATTTTATGAAAAGACACCATGAATGGTTAGTCATGACTAAGATTAAACACCAAATCATCTTAAGAAAGCTCATGATTGTACGAAGAATCTATACAAAGGCTCGGGATTCTTGTAGATATTCTCATATAAGATTTCCAGGGGCCACACCCTTGGGGGACTAATGGTTCTCGTGGGATTGTCCTTAAAGTTCCCATAATGTAATAATGATGTCTAGTCAGAAGACTGAATGTGACCAATTTTCTCGTGGGATTTTCTGTTTAAAAGTATTCACTATGTAAAAGTTATTTACAGTACAATGATTTTCGTGGGATTTGGTCAAATCTTCCACAGTGTAACATAGTACGAAGATTCTTTAGTCAAGAGACTCGAAGCAGTTCTCTAACTTTTGGTGAGCTTTGAGCCACATCTCTTCGACTGACAAAACATAGTATTGAATTTGTTTTCTTAACTGTTAGATGTTTCTCCCCTCATTTTCCTATATAACGAGTAAGGCTCATTCCAGGCATTCGGAGTGTGAGTGTGATTTTGGTTATGTTTTTGAGTTTTTGAGTCCTAGGAAGAAGTTCTTGCTTCCATCTCTTTAGAGTCAGATATGAGAAGCTTGCGCATTAGAGTGAGAGCTTTGGTGAGAACTTAAAGTGGCCAGATTCTTAGGTTTTTGAAGTTTGTATGTTTTCTTAAGAATCCAAGTTCTAGGATAGAGTCTATGAAAGGCTAGGAAGCCTTCAGATAGCTTCTTGCTAGACAAGTCATAACATCTGATAAATTCCTAAATAGTCTATCCTTGGAAAGGAGCTTCGTAATTTCTCTCTGAATTTATAAAGAAAATTCTCCATAAATATATGATTATCCATTTTCCTAGAATGATACATTCCACTTGAGTACATTTTTTCATTTCTACATGTGCTAAAACTGTCTATTGAGGTAGTATCTGTGAGACAAGAGGTTCGCTTGAGGCTCGCCAATGTGTGAGGAACACTAGTCTGTTAAAGGCCGAAGGGCATGTGAAGGATGCTAGAGTGTGAAAGTCCAAAGGTTCGTGTATGGGTTCATGTAAATTTTCTTGTATTGGTCATAGAGAAGATACTCAATGAGAGCAAGCTTCGTGTCTAAAGCCCCTACTTTAGAATTTCTCTCTAAATTAGTAAAGAAACTTCTGCATAAATATATGAGTATCCATTTTTTGAGCATGATACATTCCTCTTGAGTACATTTTTTCATTTCTGCATGTGTTAAAACTATCTATTAAGGTAGTATCTGTGAGAGAAGAGGTTCGCCTGAGGTTCGCCAGATGTTCGCCGAGGTTTGAGGAACACCAGCCCGTTAAAGGAAAGAGGTCGTGTGAAATATGCTATAGTGTGAAAGTCCAAAGGTTCGTGTATTGATCAGAGAGAAGAGACTCAACGAGAGCAAGCTTCGCATCTAAAGCCCCTGCAGCAAATGTTTCTACGTAGGTTTGTTTCCACAAGAGATTTTTGATATCTATAACCTCACATATTATTTGAATCTAGTCTCTATGAAAATATTCATAATGAGACATTTTATTACATTTAATATTCATGAGAATTATCTCATGCTTATTGGCAAGTTCAAGTTCTCCTCCACACCAATGTTCTAAAATGAATGAAGTTAGTGCCCCAATCATATTTCTTTTTGGATCTCCATCAGCATTATGAATCATATCTCCCGTTTCATCTTTTAAGATTTCTTTTTCCATTTTTGCCACTATTTTTGGTGATGAATCTATTTCCCACCATCTCAAAAAAGTTTTAGTAAAGCACTGAACAATAGATTTACAAGCTTTTATTTCATTTTTTCCCCTTAAGCACATGAGCATGTATTCTGTAAACATAAGATATATCATTTGTCGAATTTGAGCAACACTCAGATTGTCAATATTTCATTCTCTGTTTCATTTAGGATGGAAGTTATGTGTTTCTGGAAGTTTCGCTTTTCCACTGAGATTAGGTGCTGGATACTTGGTATATTGACTTTGGAGAGGCTCATAGATAGGGAAGAAATATGGTTCTGAGCTTTTAGGTTTCTCTACTTCTTTAAACAGTGAGGTGATATTCATTGGCTCAGATTTTTCTTCAGCCATTTCTTTAGGGAAGAGAGAATGAAATCTATCAACAGGCTTAATAGGATTTTGAATATTTACAGATCTCTTGAATAGAGAAAAAACAAGAATCGGATTGTGTTCGGGGGCTATAAGAAGTTTATCAAATTTTTCAGGCAGTTCTTCAATAGATTCTTGAGTAGATTGTTTTCCCATATCTACTTTCCTTTCAACATCTTCTATCCTTGTTAAGGATTCTTTAACAAAACCTTTCAATACAGTAGTGGAATAGTTCGCATCATTCAGATTAGTGTTAATACTATTTACAGAGACTTGTATACTCTCAGATTCTTTTTTAACTTCAATAGACTTTGCATAATTCATTTCTATCCATTTAACTGTTGTATTTGTCTAGTTTATATGTGCACTAGTTTTCTATATCCTACCATCAATGCCGAGGGCACTGTCATCTTTTATGACCAGCAGAATGACTGTCACATTGTTCTGTGCTTCTCCTAATACAATGCCTTGTAAGAAAGGAAGGTGGTAGGAGTTTCAATTTTACTGCCATCTATGATAGTGCAAGAATGTTTTACTTAGGATTATTCATCATCTTCCATTTGTACATCTATATTTTTTTGCTTCCTCTTCCATCCATAAAAAGACAACCAGACATTTTTCTTGTGCATGTATGTTTTCCATTCATGGGATAATCTGATTTTTTCTAGGTATGGAGAGGTAAGGTCAAAACATTCAGCCTCAGGATGAGTGGATAAATACCAATTAAGCATATTTTTCATCCATTGATGATCACTTGTATTCTTTCTACATCCTTCCATAACGGAAAAGAACTTGTGCATTACTAGTTTTGACGACTTCTTACAATCAGAAGGCACAAAGTTGTCAAATCTGGATTAAGGGTTTATTTCATCAAGTTGTTCCAGATATCCTAGACGATAGTGAGGCATACCAATAGGAAGCATTTTGCTAAACATGTCTTCGAGGCAGGGGTCTTCATTTTCCAAAGATGGAAGCTCATGGATCATTAATACATGATCAACATCATGAGGGAGAGGTATTTCAAAACACTTAGGATTTGGACATGGAGTGACATAAGTTGTAGGAGGAGATACTCCTTGCCTTGGAAGGTGGTTCTGATGTATGACAGAATTAACAAGGCTAGTGAGATTTATCTTTTGATTGTAGCTTGGGCAAATGACTTGCAGGGATGAAAAATTTACAATCTGGGCATATTCAAATAGATCTATATGAGGGAAATTTACAGATGGTATAAAATAACTGGCAGTATCTACTACCTGTGGATCAATATACATGGATGATGCTTTGCAAGCTAAATCAATTCTTCCGCAATCTATTTTAGATCTTCTAGGAAATGATACTAGAACAGATGATGATCCTTTCTGTATATCAACAAAAGTAGTCTTTTGCAATGTTGGAGGTTTTGGGTTATCAACAACCCAATGTTCTGGGAAACTTATGTCCTCCCATTTAATAATCTAATGTTCTATCTTTTGATTCTGGGTATCTGTTAGAACAACTACACTAGATTTGGATTCTTTGCTAGGAGCATGGAGAACTGCAGGATAGAGGGTATTTGTGTGTCTAAAAAAACCACGAGTTTGAATGGTAATATTATTTCTCTTTTTATTCATATCAAACCCTGTTGTTTGAATTTATAGTTGTATAAAATCCTTTATGTGCTCATCAAATATATATATAGAATAGTTGGAATAACAATCAAAGTATACTGGTCCATTTGATTGGAGCAACCATTCCTCCTATCAATGAATCTGAATACTTGTTATGTGTTATATCTCTGACTATGAAAAGAACAAAAGTATTCAGTCTTCTATGGACTAAGGGATTGATCTCTACCCTTATGCACCCTAGATGCAAATATTTGGTTCCCAATCTTTTGGCTTCAGGCTAAAGTTTCTTAGTGTCAATAAGAGAAAGTGTTTGTACAGAATCTGAGTTCTCCTGTATTTGACTAATACTTTCATTGATAGATATTCTAGTTACATCTTTAAGATGGAACATAGATAAGTCAGCATATACTTCTGACAAGAAGATACTGAGTAGACACCACTTAGGTGCAGGCTGAATTTCAAAATATTCAAGTTCTGCGAAATTTATAGCCCTTTTAAATGATGAAGAAAACATATCTCTTAATGGGTTTTCTTCAGCTTGTTCTTCAGCTTCAAGTTCTCTGAAAAAAACTAATCTTCTAGAATTATTCATTTTAGAAAGTTATATATTTTGAATACTAACCATAATGAAATACAATCATAATAAACACACATTATTTAATATTAACATAAACTTTCAATCTGAATATAAACTATAATTATTTGTGAATCAAGTTTTTATATTCTTTTATTAAATTGAAAGTTTATTCTGATAATTGTATACTATCATGAGTGGGCCTAATGGTTAAGAGCATGTGTTTCCTCTTAAGAGGTCACAGGTTCAAAACTAGAGGGGGGTAGAGTATGTATGCCTTCGTAGACTTAGCAGTCAAATCGCTGCGCAGAGATGGATCCCTTGTCCCACAAACAAGGGAGTCTCATACACTAATTAAATGGATATTATTATTATTATTATTACTAGGATCCCTTGTCCCACAAACAAGGGAGTCTCATACACTAATTAAATGGATATTATTATTATTATTATTACTAGGATTGAACGTTTATATATTTTAGTTATTATATATAGTTATATTATTTCAATTACGTTTTATATATTTTTATTAAATTAAAAATAATATTTCATATGTGAAATAAATAATAAAATAAATGATGATTGGAAAACGGAAATCCACGCAATCGAGATATCCTTTTTCCAAATTCAGCAGAAGACAAATATACTATTTATTATCTCAAGTTGCTTTAAAACTCAAGGAAAAATTGCGAAGGAGACGTCGTTTCTATATGCAATGTGGGCAGTAATAAGGGAATAATGGCAAAGGAAACATTGTTTTTTATATACAAGTTGCCCCCTCATAGGTAGCTATGGGAATAAAAGGAACTGGGATCCTACTCACTGGTATGGCTGCAAGGGGCGTTGCTATTTCACTGTGTCTGTGAGGTCCACCGAATGGTTAGGAGAAGGCAGCCCTGTCAATGATAAAATAATTTGGGCACCCAAATGTCAAAAATCCTAGGGCCGAGAACCTATAGTATTAATTTGGGACACTAAGTTTGACTGTAGGTTTTTGGCAGTATTAATTATAGTATTTATTTTCACTTCATTGAGAATCTTCTACTAAATTTATTTTTAGAATCTTAATTTAGTAAAAAAAAATTGTAATAATTTCTTATTAACTAATTAACAATAATATATAATATTTATTAATATTATAATGTTAGTTAATTAAGAATATGTATTATTGTAGTGATATAAATTAAATAGTTAGTTGTTGAGAATTAATTTTTTGAAATAGGAAATTTTTGTAAATATTGTAAATAAGAAAATAAAGAAGACTAAAAAATATTCGAATACTAATTTATTTAGTCTCTCTCTTCTTGTATATATTTACGATTTTTTTCAATGCAAAATGAAATTCGTAGAGTTACTTAAAGCTGACCTGATATGGTATCAAAGCTACAGGCTCCAATTTAGCTTTTTCTCATTGTAACTCTTGCGATTATCTCTCATTATCCTCTGCCCTTTTTTTGTGTTTGTTAGCGGGTCGCTCTTGATATGTGCGTGAATTACATTTCAAAATATTCCTTCTCTGCATTTAAGGGGGCAAGTTGGATTGTATGCGTGGGAATGTATGTATGCTGGTCGAATCCCTGCAAGTCATGACTGTGCTTCCAATGATGCATGTGCTCCTGCAAGAGGATATATATATATTATATATACAATGAGCTCATGAATTTCTTGTGAACAAGGGATGAATATCTGCATTCAAGACTACTCTTCATGGCATATATATTATATTTGGTACCAAAGGTCATGAATGATGGCATATGGCTATGCATTGGTAACTCCTGCGTTTGGTGCATGGGGCATGGTTCATTTAAATGGTGAATGTTGTGTGTTGAAGACCATGTAATGGTATGTATATATGTTATATGTGTTGATGAATGTATGGTATATGTTATGCATTAAGTTCTCAATCGTATTTATGTATGGTATATGCATTGAGCCATACATTGTATGCTCAATAGATTGATATGGCATTGGTATTATATGAGTGTCAAGTTGAATATATTGATGTTTCTCTTCATATAGTTTGATTTATATTTGGCTTGGTTTGTTAGTTTTCATATTGGTGTGATAGTTGTCATATAAAATGTAGAAAGTAAAGTTGTGATTATTTTGGAAATTAAAAGAAGATAGTTATTTTTCTTAATGATGCATTCACTCATTTCCATAGTTGGAGTAGTTCTCTCTTGCAAAGAAAATTACTATGAATGGTTCTAAAAGATAAATCATACAGTAATTTTTAATGTGTTGTGGAAAGGAGTATGTGAAGGAGAAGTTGTCAATCATCCTGAAAATCCCACTTCAGAGAAGGAGCTCACACTATGGGAGAACAAGAACAACAAGGAATATCCGTTGATTGTAGCATGAAGAGGCGAGTCATTATATTACGTCATTTAGAAATGTTTTTGAAGCCTTAAAGAAGCTAAAATATTTATCACTCACACTCTGAACTTGAAGTAGTCCAAGTTATGGTCAAACTTTTTAATTTAGAATTGAAAGATGATGATCCCTTGACTATGCCTCTGAAATAAGAGCCATTACGCATGATATAGAAGCCATCAGTGTTAAAATGTATTTTCCTCTCATAGGGCACTATATCCCACTTATTCTCATTATTTTGAGTCATTAGAAGCTAGTGGCAAACTCAAGGATATTTCTTTTGACTCTCTTGTGGAGAATTTTGTTGAAAGAGGGAAAGATTTTGGGAAGAAGAAGACAATTTCTTAGTATTCTCAATAAGTTGTGTGCCTTGCATAAAAAATGAAGAATCATGCACATGATTCTTCTAGAGGAAGAGGTGGTCAAAGAGGACATGGAAAGGAGAATGATAGAGGCAGGGGGGCAAACATTACCAAGGAGGAATAGTTAATCTTCATTGCATATGGTGCAATAGAAATGGACATGATGCTTCCACATGTAACCTCTCTTGGGACAAGATCAGAGAGAAAGGGGATAAAGAGAAAGAAAAATCACCATATTTAGGGAAAGGTAAAGCACCTAAATCTTCTCATTATGTTGTGGCACATTACAATATCATAATCACTGAAGGCTTGTTCAACGCTTCACTTGTTTCGTGGAAAGATGCATTGTTTCTTTATTCAGTTGCAACTTTCCATGTGAATTTTAGAAGAGATTTCTTTGACGAATTCACTGATAATGTTGATGGAACAATCTACTTCACAGACAAGTCAAAACTCAAGTCGTTAGGGCTTGACACCATTAGGCTTAAACTACATGTTCTCCCAAACTTTCATCTGCATGATGTTCTCTACCTCCCAGAGTTGTGGAGAAACTAGTTGTCTTTGCTTCACATCCACTAGCAAGGAAATTCCATCCATATGTTTGATGGCAAGGTTGAGGTCTGAAAAGCATTAGACAACTCACTTGTCATGACTGGGATAAAATAAGAAAGATTCTTGAAGTTGCAAGGAACCTCTGCTTGTGCACAAAGTTTTTTGTACAGTTCTCAATATGATGAAGGTACAATACCATCTAGTCTCTTATGGAATGTTGGATTTGGACATATGAGCTATGAAAATATGCATTTATTGAAGAGAAATGGTGTTACTAGTTTTCCAACCATTCCTAGGAAACTTAAGAAATGTGGTGCTTGTACCTTAGGAAAGCACAAAAAACAAGATTTTCATGATTCTTATTCTAGAGAACATAGAAAACTTGAATTGATTCATTCTAACTTGTGTGGCCCTATGCTTGTTCCTTATGCAAATGGTAATAAATACATGATGACTTTTATTGATGACTACAACATAATGTGTTGGGTATATCTATTGAAGAACAAATCTGAAGCCTTTCAAAATTTCAAAAACTTTCATACATGGATTGAAAATGACACACAATCTCATATTGGCTCTATTCATACTGATAATCGAAAGTAATATACTTTAAATGAATTTTAAAACTTTTTTTTCCAGCATGGGATAAAACATTCAAAAATAGTTCCTTATAGTTTCCAACGGAATGGTGTAGTTGAAAGAATGAACATGATAATTTTGAATATGGTACGTTCAATGATGTTTTTAAAAATGTGAAGTTGATGTTTTGGGATGATATAGTTCTATGTGTTGTCTATATTAATAATATGTGTCCATCTCTTTCTCTAAAAAACAAGACTCTCTGTGAAATGTGGTATGGCCAAATTCCTTTGATGAGGCATCTCATGGCTTTTGGTTCCACTTGCTATGCCTTGATACGTAAGGAACATATAAACAAACTTGGTGCGAGTAAAAAATGTATCATCATGGGGCACTCAGATACCTCTAAATCATATCGTATCTATCATGAAGTAAATAAGGAATTTATATTATTTAGAGATGTGATATTTCTTGAATCTTCCAAAACTGACAATGTTGTTGGGCGACAAATTGGTTGCTTGGATAGATTTGGACATGCAAACTATTTTGAGTGTTTAAAAAATGTAGCAAGAAAGCTCAATTTGACCTTTTCCTTAGTAAAATTGAGTAAAATTGAAATCCTGCATCAGCAGACAACTTGGAGGCAATTATCTCGAGCGACATGGCCCTGTCACTTAGCTCAATAAATTCGAGTTAGAGGGCTTGGAGTTCAGTTATGCATGTGCGATTGCTAAATTTTAGCAATCTAGTTCAGTTAATGTTGTATCCATTAACTAACCTCTAACTATTGTTGGATCCAGTTGAAGCTCAGATGTGCAATGGGACAACAATATAACTGAAAGATTATTAGTTAACTAATCAATCAACCAAAAATAGCCAATACATGCATGGAGTTCGAATTCTTCATTTGAAGTGGAGATGAGAAGGCAATGTAACATGAGTTGTATACTAGTTTTGAGTGCACAGGTGTTGCATGAGTCAAGAGATCAATATTTGGGAATTGTGCAACAAAATAGGAGGAAATTCCTATATTTTAGGAGCTAATTTCCTCAAGGATTGCGGAAGGAAGTAGGAGGTTGATAGAAGCATAAAGTAGCTAAGTGTTGGCTAGAGGTCCTTAGTCAGTAGAAGAACAATTATTCTTTTGCAGGTTGTGCTTAGAGATGGAGCAAGCAATTGTAATAGTTTCCCAATTCAACTAATTAATGAAAAGAGGCTTGAGGGGTTTTTCCCAGTTGGGTTCCCCTAGAAATCACTGTGTATTTGTGGATTTGCTTGTTACATGTCTATGCATGTTGTTCTAAATTGTGATTTCCATTTCACACATTAATAGAGTAGAATTATGTCTCATGTTTTTATGTTTGAAATATTGAGCAGTTGCAATTTATATCAAATTTCTACATGGTAACAGAGCCCTGAGATCACATTAGAGACCATTGTTTCAAATTTTTTCTTTAGGAATTTGGAATTGCAGCTTTAATGTAGCCATTTTTTCTTTAGATTTGGGAGAATGACTTTCAAAAAACTAAGATTGGAGTATTCCCTAGAGGGTTTCTCGAATTTTATAGCCTGGAAGGACCATATGGAAGTAGTGCTTGATGATAATGGTGTGTTATAATATGTTAAAAATGACATTGTAAAACCCCAGGAATCTGATGCACAAAAATTAGCCCAATGGAAGAATGATGTTGCTAGAGCGAAGAGGATTATCCTCGAGGGTGTGAGAGACCACATAGTATCAAATCTCCATGGAAAAGAGACACCATTTGCTATGTAGAAAGAAATGACTAAGCTATTCGAAAATAATAGTGACCATAGAAAATTTGCCTTGAAAGACAAACTTCCAAACATTAGGATGCAAAAAATGACACTATTATACACACTCTCTCTAGGTTTAGTCAAGTTCAAGACTTGCTTGGAGGTGACCGTAGCTCTTCTAGGCCTTCCAAAATCCTGATAGAGTTACCAAGACACTATGAATGGAAGGGAAAAATTACCGAATTGGGAAATTTTGTTGCTCGATTTGGTTCAAGAAGAATTTAGGAGGAATATGAGAGATGGAGTAATATCCAAAGAAGAGGAAGAGGAATTTTCTCTAGTTGGAAAAGGAATGAAGGCCAAGGGAAAGAATTCCCAAGGTGAGGGTAAGTCTAGCTAGAAAAATTGCAACAAGAAGGATATAAGTAAGATAAAATGTTTCCACTGCCATGAATTCATACACTATGCAACAAAGTGTCCACAAAGGGAATCTAGCAAGGCGCTACAGCAGGAGTAGAAGGAGATGCCTTGGATTCCAAATTTAAGATAAATTTCACCCTCCTTTCTTGCTTGAGCAACACAGTAAGAGGGAGTGATCAATACCTAGATTCTGGTGCCTCTTACCACATAACATGAAACAAGGAATTTTTCACTACCTTGGAGGAGAAGGATCTCCATATGTATATTGAATTGGGGGATGATGGGAGATAGAGTGCTACAAGAATTGTTTCTTTAACCTTTAAGAGGAAGTATGGCTCATGTATTCGCCTCAAAGTTTGATCTTAAAATGGGGCACTTAGGTCTCTTGTCTAACTTACAAGAACCTCACCCACTTCCAAAGCTTTAAATATTCCCAAGTCTTTATGATTTACCAGTGCAGAATTATATATGTGCTTAAATAGACGGTATATGTTGGTGTTTTTTATTAAAACTGTTTATGTGCTATAATTTAATGTGATTAAAATGATATATAAATACATACAACAATAAATAATGCAGCAGAGAAAATGCACATTACACAACAATTTAATTTGGAGTTCACCCAAAACTCTTGGGCTATGCCTCCTTGACCTCTAGTCAACTTGACTAGGCTCTCTGGGATTATGGCAAAGTCCTTTTACAAGCTCTTGGCTCAACTCCACTGTTTTACATAGAAAAAATGGGTTTATACACCATTTTATCCCTGTCCCTTGAAGCTCTTGGCTTTCTGGCTCTTGGCTCTCACTCTAGGTCTTGGCTCTGGCTCTTGGCTCTGGCTCTGGCTCTTGGCTCTGGCTCTGGCTCTAGCTCTTCAGGTCCTGCTTCTTTGGCTCTCAACAATGTACAACTCTGGCTTTTCACTTGACCACCAATTAACTCCCTTCGCTGCTCTATGCTTCAGCTTTTGCTTGTTATTCTGCTCTCTTTTGCCTTAGCTTCCTGCTTTGGCTTAGCCTTCTGCACTCCTATCTCAGCACTGCCTGTGCTCGGTTTTCAGCAAAAACTCTAACAACCTTCTGTCTCTGACATTCATGGCTTTTAAATCCAATTGGCATTGTCTGTTCATTTCCGCTTCTCGGGCTCACTGGCTCTCGATCTCCGTCCGCTCGAATCCCCCTCTAAGCATTAGCAATCACTGCCAAATGCCTTCAGGGATGGTGGCCACCTGTTCTAAAACAGAAAGTACCTTCGTTGCATTGAAAAGCCCAAAAAATAACATTTTCTATTTACACAAAGAAACATGTAAAACACAGGAAAAATATGCCAAATCATTTTTTACCATACTTCAAATATTATGAATTACACCTTATTTTCCATTGGGTCCTCTTGTAATCACTAGTGCAAGTCACAATGCCCTTGTGCCGTGTTCCCCCTTGTATTTATAAAAATACATTAAAACATTGAAAATCCCGACAATATGGCTCATATCGGACTTAAGAAAATGATGCAGTGGATTTAAAAACCCTTTCAGGTCTCATTTCATTGCATATATATATATATATATATATATATATATATATATATATATATATATATATATATATATATATATATATATATATATATATATATATATATATATATATTATATATATAATATATATATATATATATATATATATACTAGCTCCGTTGTATTAATCATCGCATCGCAATATCGCATGGACCTAGGGTAATCCATATGGCGTGGTCTATGTCGACGTGATCTGCCGATGCTGATATCAGCGATTGCGATATCACCTGGCTCGGGGTTCCACCTTTGCCTCATGGCATTTCTGATTGCAATCCGTTGATATCAGCAATCGCAACATCACTAAGCCCGGTCCTTTCCTTATGTCCTATGCTATCGACCATTGCCGATCCACTGATTTTGGCAATCGCAGTATCACACGGCCTGGTCCCTATGTTATATCGCATATCTACCTCTGACTCGATATGTCAAGGATCGACGATGGGGGGTGCTTCACCTCTTCCGCTTAAATTCACCTTTGACCTCCTCCGATGTGATTTTCTTCATAAAGCCTTCTAGGCCATTTTTAAAGGATTTTGCCTCTTTTTCTAAGGAACAAAGGCATCTTCTTTCTATAATAACTTTTGCATCCTAAGTCCATTTTTTGCCATTCTAGTTGCAGCAGATTCAAGACGAGACGATCTCTGCAATGGGGCTATTTCCAGGAACTTCCTTGGACTTTCATTTTCCTCAGTGAGGAATACTACACTTAGGAGTCTATCCAAAATCAATTTTGGATCATGCGTTCCCACTAAAAGAACTTTTGGTCTCCAAAAGACTACTATACTGATTTGAATAGTAAATGAGAGTGACTCATCCTCTTCTTTCAGCCTCCCTACACTTGCCTTGCATAGTGCCTTTGAACCAAAGTTTCTAACCACTTCCCTTCTTGGATGTGTTGGTCTTCCTAAGAAGTGTTGCCTTCTTCTTTGCCTTCCTATAGAACTCATGCTTAGATGGTCACAAAAGGTAGTTTGAACTTCCTTGCCTTGATCATTAATCCCAGGTGGCTCAAACAAATGTGAAGTACACCTACTCCACAAAACTTTCATTTGTACCTATTTGACAAGATGTTCAATTACAAGGAAAGCATCAATATCCATGTGTTCATGCACATCATGCTCATGCATGCATTTCATCCTTCAACTTTCACTTAAGCACCCTGTACTTTCGAAGATGAAATGACATATAATGTTGCAGAAACAAAGTGAGTCTCCTACTCAACCTTTTTCCATTCACCATCTTGGTAGAAAATTGCAACTTGCATCTCATCAACAAAGAAATGCAAATAGATGCTTCAATAGACATGTAACCTTAATTGGAAAATAACTATAACCATTTCTTACCAATCCATTTCAAAGGACTTGCCTTTGTCTGCACATCAGCATCAACATGTGAATCATTTTGAAACCCATCATTCATGGAAACTTTATTTCCATTTCTGCCATCTTCTCTTTCCACTTTCTTCAGCTTTTGTGGAAGCATTGTTGGATTCAGAGTCCAACGCCTTTAAGCAAGATGCCCTTGCTTATGGCAGTAAGTGAAACACATGTGCATCCTCTTGGCAGCATGATTTGCCTTGTCCAATGGACCTTTGGCTTTTTTCTTCTTTTCCTTCAAAAGTTTCCTGTATGTGGCCATTCTCTTCCAACATCTAGAAACATGATGGTTATCCAAACCATAAAAGGAATGTGTAATTCTTTTCCCATGCTTATGTGGAAATTTACCATGCTTTACAAAATCAAAAGGAAGATGCTTAGAACCAGATTTATACCTGCGTCTTTCACCTTTATTGCCTTCATGAGGAGGTGAAGCAAATGAAGAAGTGGACCCCTTTGGAACACCATCAATCTCTTCAAGGTTGTTCGAGTTTCCACAACTCTCTCGTTCAAGTGTGTGCTTTTGAACACTTTCATCCTGCAAATGATGGTTCAATCCATTGCATTCCTCTTGAATATAGCCTTCACACTTCTAAGGTAGATGACATGAAATGAAACTCCTTCTTAGGATTGTTTCAATGGCCTTCATGGCAGCTTTGGAACTCTCTCCATAAGACTATCCATAGCCAAAACCGAAATACTTAGGCCTTTCCTCAACCATTATCTATTCAACAATACCTTGTGCATGCTTTCCCAAGCCCTTTCCTTCATAGACCATATTGGACACCAGCTTGGAACCTATGCCTCTATTATGTTTTTCAAAAGAACCAATATAAGCATTCTTAGAAGAATTTGAAGACAAACTGGAGTGGCCTACCTCTTCTTCAAACCGATACTTGTCCAAGGCTTCTTGGGCAACAAAGATTTTTGACTCCAACTCATGCATCCTCTTCAGGTTCATATTTGCAATATGAAGTTGCCTCTCCATTTCCTGCAGCCTGTCAGAAAGCAACCGCTTCTCTTTCTTCATGGAATTCAACTACTCTCTAAGTATGTATCTCTTCCTTACATGCTCATACATTTCTCTCACCTTGTACATCCTGATAAACAATTCTTGCTTCAAGTCTCCATCAAAGAGTCTTGCGATGAAGAAATAAGAATTCGAGGATACACTTGAGGAAGTTGTCATTATGCGAATGAACAAAGAAATTCAAACAAGATTAATAAAGATCTTATTTAAGCAACCTTTTGCAACAAACCTCTTGTGCTCCAAGGATTTCCTTGAGGTCCTTTTGGATAGAAGAATTCCGTCAACTCTTACTCCTATTTTTCCTTCCTGGACTAAGCTATCAATAGCTTTCCCTTCACTTTTTCAAACTCAAACAATAGTCAGTCTGCAAAACAAGCATACAATCAGCCTCTTGCTATTCAAACACCATTCAGGTAAGCAGTATTTCCTTTTTCAATCAAGCATTTTGATATAAATTTCTTAAAGGTGTGGTTAACCAATCTTACGCTCCGATACCACCTGATCTGAAAATGGGGCACTTAGGTTTCTTGTCTAACCTACAAGAACCACTCCAACTTCCAAAGCTTTAAATATTCCTAGGTCTTTATGATAAACCAGTGCATAGTTACATATGTGTTGAACAAAAGGTATATGCTGGTGTTGTTTATTAAAACTGTTTACGTGTTGTAATTTAATTTGCTTAAATTAATATATAAATACATACAATAGTAAATAGTGCAGCAGAGACAATGCACATTAGACAGCAATTTAATTTGGAGTTCACCCAAAACTCTTGGGTTACATCTCCTTAAGCTCTAGTCAACTCGACTGGGACTATGGCAAAGTCCTTTTACAAGATTTTGGCTCAACTCCATTGTTTTACACAAAAACAATGGGTTTATACACCATTTTGTTCCTGGCTCTTGAAGCTCTAGGCTTTCTAGCTCTCACTCTGTCTCTAGCTCTTGGCTCTAGCTCTGGCTCTGGATCTTCAGCTCCTGCTTCTTTGGCTCTCAGCAATCTACAGCTCTCTGGTTTTTCACTTGACCTCTAAGTGACTCCCTTGGCTTCTTTGCACTTCAGCTTTTGCTTTCTGTGCTGCCCTCTTTCGCCTTAGCTTCCTGCTTTGGCTTAGCCTTCTGCGCTCCTGTCTCAGAGCTACCTATGCTTAGTTTTTAGCAACAACTCTGACAACCTTCTATCTCTCACATTCATGGCTTTTAAAGCTAATTGGCGTTGTCTGTTCGTTTCCCCTTCTCAAGCTCACTGGATCCCGACCTTTGTTTGCTCGAATTCCCCTCCAAGCATTAGTAGTCATTGCAAAATGCCTTCAGGGATGGTGGCCACCTATGGCCACCTATTCTACAATGGAAAGGACCTTCATTGCATTGAAAATACCAAAAAATAACGCTCTTTATTTACACAGAGAAACACTGTAAAATATAGGAAAAATCTACCAAATCATTGTTTATCGGACTTCAAATATTATGAATTCTACCTTATTTTCCGTCCGGTCTGCTTGTAATCGTTATCGCAAGTAGCAATGCCGTTGTGCTATGTCCCCCTTTTTATTTATAAAAATACATTAAAACATTGAAAATCTTGACAATATGGCTCATATCAGACTTAAGAAAATTATGCAGTGGCATTTAAAAACCCTTTCGGGTCCCGTTTCATCGCATCACAACTACATATACCTGCTCCGTTGTATTGATCGTTGCATCACAATATCATGTGGACCCGGGGTAAGCCATATGGTGTGGCCTATGCCGACACGATTTGCCGATGCCGATATTGGTGATGGCGATATCGCCTGGCCCGGGGTCTCGCCTTTGCCTCAGGCATCGCCGATTGCAATCCACCGATATCGGTGATCACAACATTGCTCGGCCTAGTCCTTTCCATATGTCCTATGCTATTGGCCATTACCGATCCACCGATTTTGGCGATCACAGTATCGCACGGCCCGGTCCCTATGTTATATCGCATATCTGCCTATTAACTGATATGTCGGGGATCAGCAATTGGGGGTGCTTCCTCTTTCCCGCTTAAATCCACCTTTAACCTCCTCCGTTGTGATTTTCTTCATAAAGCCTTTTAGGTCATTTTTAAAGGATTTTTCCTCTTTTTCTAAGGAAAAAAGGCATCTTCTTTCTGCAATAACGTTTGCATCCTAAGTCCATTTTTGCCCATTCAAGTTGCAGCAGATTCAAGATGAGATGATCTCTGCAATAGGGTTATTTCCAGGAACTTCCTTGGAATTTCATTTTCCTCAATGAGGAATACTAGACTTAGGAATCTATCCAAAATAAATTTTGGATCAAAGATGTTATGTTTGTACCTGGGATGAATAATAACTTGATCTCTGTAGCAGTATTGGAGGATAGAGGTTATGATGTTATTTTCAGTAAGGGGAAAGCCCTTCTGAAACATGTAGCCACCAACCAAGTGAAACATATTGAAGTTAAAGTGAAAAATATCTACAAGCTAGAGATATATTTTTCCATCCATGCAACTATACCTCTAGGAGTGAGGTGGGGCGATGTCGAGCATTATTCCCAAAGTCGCAAAGAATTGGAAATGATCCATAGGAGAGCAGTTGCCATTTACTTTCCGCATGATCATTACCTTCCTACAAGGGCCCATAGTTTTCAGTAGTATAAGGATCAGTGTCAGTTGGTGCAATTAGATGTTGAGGAGCACAAAGGAGTGTTGATAGAAGTGCAGGAGGAATAATGCAGAATCAACATTAGTGTAGTCTTCCTAGTAGACAGTTTCAGAGACACAATTGATTCAGTTTTTTTTTGGATGCTTCTCAGTTGCAATTTTTGCAGTAGGAGAAAAAAAATGAGATGCAGTGCTACAGAACATTCCACATGTGCAAGATAGGGGTGGTGGAAAATATGTTTCTTTCCAAGAGAGAGTGTTGAAAAAATGTAGCAAGAAAGATCAATTTGACTTTTTCCTTAGTCAAATTGAGTAAAATCAAAATTCCACATTAACAGACAACTTGGAGGCAATTATATTGACTAACATGACCTTGTCACTTAGTTAGCTTAGTAAATTCAAGTTAGAGGGCTTGGAGTTTAGTTATGCATGTCTAGTTGCTAAATTTTAGCAATCTTGTTTAGTTATTTTCAATTGTATTCATGTAACTTCCATGTAA
The DNA here is from genome assembly GCA_000404065.3 of Pinus taeda. Lineage (NCBI taxonomy): Eukaryota > Viridiplantae > Streptophyta > Pinopsida > Pinales > Pinaceae > Pinus > Pinus taeda. The sequence goes on along the minus strand of APFE030250758.1, from coordinate 104,476 downwards.
GTATTGTAGGAGTCAGTTGAAGGTCAGTTGTGCAATGGGATAGAAGTGTAACTCAAAGATCTATTAGTTAACTGATCAATATCCCAAAATATCTAATGCCTGCATGGATTTCGAATTCCTCAACTAAATTGGAGATGAGAAGGTAGTGTAGCATGTGTTGTATACTAGTTTTGAGTGTACAGGTTTTGCATGAGTAGGGATACCAATCCTTAGGAATCGTGCAAGAAAAGAGGAGGCGTTTCCTATATTTTAGGAGCTAATTTCCTCAAGGATTCTACTAGGAAATAGGAAGTTGTTAAAGGCATAAAGTGGCTACGTGTTGGCCAGAGGTCCTTAGTCAGTAGGAGAGCAATTATTCTTTTTCACATTGTGCTTAGTGATGGAGCAAATGATTTTAATAGTTCAAAAATTCACCTAATTAATGCAAATAGGCTTGACGGTCTCCAGTTGGGTTCCCCTAGAAACCACTATGTATTTGTGGTTTCTTGTTACATGTATATGCACATTGTTCTAAATTATGATTTCCATTCCACAAATTAGTAGAGTATAATTGTGTCTCTTGTTTTTTAATTTGAAATCTTGAGCAGTTGCAATTTCTATCAAATTTCTACATTCATGAATTTTATTATGAGATTCCACATCTTGAAGGGGGCATCCCTATCTTGGATCAATTTGTGGAACCTCCTTTTGAAGCACTCTCTCCCTCTCATGAAGCTCAAACAATTGATCAGAAAGATGCTTTGAGTGATGTGTTTGAGAGAATTGGAAGGCTAAATCTTGATTCATCCCCAACTTAGTCAATTGAGCGTCCTAGTCCATCTCATAAAGATGATCCAAAGTGGCTCTTCAAGAAACCTGAATGTGTTAGTCCTTATGAGGTTGGAAAGATATGAACAAGAAGCTATAGTAGACAAAATGGAGGTGATGTAGATGATTATGATTCACCAATTTATATGGGTGCTTTTTATGATTGTGAATTAAATTTGTTTATAGATTTTGAACCAACTTCCTTGAAAGAACTTACTTCTCATGTTGAATGGAAAGAAGAAACGCAAAAAGAGTACGATGTTTTGATAAAGAATGGAACCTGGAATTTGATGGATTATCCTTTGGGAACAAAATTGATATGCTACAAGTGGGTCTTCAAGAACAAGTATAAAGAAGATGGCTCATTTGAGAAGCATAAACCTAGCCTCCTAGTAAAAGGTTTTGGACAAAAGCAAGCGGTCAATTATGAGGATAAATTTTCCCCCACAACAAAATGGGCTACCATCTGGAATCTCTTTTCCTTGGTAGCTCATAACAATTGGAAATTCCATCAAATGGACATAAAAAGTACTTTCTTGAATGGAAATCTGAAAGAGAATGTTTTTATGTCCCAACGGAAAGGATTTTTTGTGAAGGTTAAGGAACATAAATTATGTAAGCTTATCAAACACTTTATGGCCTCAAATAAGCACCATGATACTAGTACGAGAAATTGACTGAGCATCAACTGAAACTAAACTTTAAACATTAAGATCTTGATGATGCAACTTTGTTTGTCAAGAAAGTTGCAAAACAATTGTCTATATTTTGGTGTATGTAGATGATCTTTTGATGACGAGGAACAATGAAAATTACATTGCATCCATAAAGAAAGAATTGAGGAAAGGTTTTGAAATGAAATATTTGGGATGTGTTCACTACTATCTAGGTATTGAAGTAACCCAAAATCTGAAGTTTATATTCCTTTCTCAAAATAAGTACATTGGAGATTTTTTGAACAAGTTTGACATGGCTTAGTGTAATCCTTTGACCACTAGAATGGAAAATAATTTAAAGCTCACATCCATTTAAGGAAATGAATTTGAGGATGCAATAAAGTAAAAACACCTTTTAGGATGTCTAAACTACATGAGTACTACTAAACTGGACATTTCATTTCCTATTGGAATCCTATCCAACTTTATGCAAAGCCTTGTGATGTTCGTTTGTTTGTTGCAAAAATAGTTCTAAACTACTTGAAGGGAATCCAATACTTTGGGCTCAAGTATACATTGGTAGATGTCTTCATCTTGATTGGATACTCTAATTCAAATTTTGATGGAGATAAAGAAAATGGAATATCTGCCTCAGGGTATGTTATGAGTCTTGGATAATGAGTTGTCTCTTGGAGGTCACGCAAAAGGTTAGTTCCAACATATTCCACAACTAAGGTAGAATATGTAGTAGTTGTAGAAGAAAGGAAGGAAATTGTGTGACTCGGGAAAATTATGGATGATTTGCAAGAGAAATAAGTGAATTCTACTCCTCTTTTGATTGACAAAACTTTTGCAATAAAGCTGGCCAAGAACCAAAAGTTCCATGATCGAACTAAGCATATCAATACAAAGTATCATTTAAATATACATCATGTTGAGGCCAAAACTATTCACCTACATTGTTTTCCAAAATTGAAGAAATTGCAGACCTCTTCACCAAAGCGCTTTGAAGAGAAAAGTATGAAAGATTTAGAATGATGCTTGGACTCATGAACATCCCTTCATATTAAAAGGGTTGGGATTAGGAAATTATTGTAAATATTATAAATATAAAAATAGAGAATATGAAGAGACATTGGAATACAAATTCCAATAATATCCATCTCCTTGTATATATTCATTATTTCTCTTAATGTAAAATAAAATTTGTGAGGTTACTCAAACCAAGATTGGCACTAGTAAATGTTGATAGGAAACAATCAGAATAATGATTAAAACACTTACTTCATCATACATCTAAAATTGTAACTAAATTATAAATTTATTTAAAATTATTATCATTATTATTATTATTAATGATAAAAAGAACTAGCCCAATGGAGGTGGAGGAACACACAAGAGAGGATTTCTCCTATCAACTGTTCAGACCATTAAGGAGGGGGTAGGTTGGCCTACCCCCTCAATGCACTACATGTGTGAAAGTCGTCACCTGTCATAATGGCACACCCGATGTTAGTTTTTTATCTCTCGATCCTTTGAATGTTTTGACTGCCAATGTATCTGGAGAAAAGTGAGCATCAACCAGAAGAGAGTCTCTATGATATCTCTACGAGCCCAAATTATGGTCTAGATGAGGGTAACAACCTGGTTCTGAGGGAATCTATAGAAAAAAGCATAGAGTGGATAAGTATTACTAAAATTTATCTGTTAGTGCTTCCTATTGAAGGAAAAATATTACCATCTAAGGTCTTGCTTATAAATGGCTCTTTCTTGAGGGATGCTCAAAATAAAAATAATGTTGGCTTAAATCACACCTATGTTAGTTGCACAAATCCTACACTTATTTAGAGGGCCACTTTGGCTCGATGTTTCAAAGATGGCCTGCAAATAGGCATCCTACTTTGTTCTTGGTCTTGTTCTGGGTTAAAAACATGTTCCTAGATTTGTGCATCTTTTTATCTCATTATTTTCATTTTCTAGGTGATATTGAGTCCTTTTATCCCTTCTCTGGTAGAGTGAGTGGATACCTTGGTTGGTTTTATTTTAAATGCTCCTTTACATTTGAATTATATTTATTTCCTGGGATAATTTCCTATCAACTATTCACCTTTCTTTCATGGTGTTGGTTTTGTTTCATTGGTATTAATTTTTTTTTCAATTATGTGGCAGGGCTTTTGATTATTTTATCTAAAATATGGTTTTGTGGATGCAAGGAGAGTCCACACCTTTCTATTATTAAGAAGCTTGACTTCATTAGGTTTCAAGGTAAGTGCATATGTGGCCTCCTCGGAGTCGAAATGGTGTTGTGGATTATTTCGTTTATCATGCCTCGTTAATCTGGCTTGTATTTCCAAGTCTTGGGGAGTGTAGATAGTCTAGAAAGTCTCGCTCCAAAGCTCTTGCTTGGGAGGCGACCCTTCTTTACTAAGCTATGATCCCTCCATTCACATAGGCTAATATTTAATGGCTCTAAAGAAATGTTCATAGGGACAAATAGGCAGTCTTAGATTTTGACCTTCTGGAATAATTTTGTTAATGGTTCCTAGATTTTGGGCATAACAGGGGCAAGAGAAATTGGTAAATGAATATGGTCTCTCTTATTTGGCAGTTAATTTTTTTGCTAGGGAAAGTTGTCAAGGAGAAGCATGATGATTAGGCTCATCTATGAACGAATGCTACTGAGGATGGAAAATGGTCTCAAAAAGTATGGAATTAAAAAGGACACTAATGTATTCTTAGTTGTTTTTCTAAAAGGAGGTTCTGGGGGCAAAAATGCATCTTCTTTTTCAAGGCTTATGCCTTTTAAGGAATCCCTAAAGCTGAATCTCAGTTTCAGACTCCTAAGGAGCTCTCAGGTCAGGATTTTATGGTGGAACATTACTTGGATACCTGATTGCTAGAGATGAATGACATCATTAATAAGAGAACAACATATTTTAAAATTCGAGGGATTATATGTTGTTTTAATGGATTTTGACCCTCGACATCTACCCTCTGGGAATAGGCCTACCAAAACTAGTCCCAAAATATAGATTTGTTATTTTTCTTGAAAGGATATTTTGTGGTTTTCTTCAAAGAGCTAGAAGTCCAAAATAATATTTTTTATTATGGGCCCTAGTTTTGGGGTTGGGCTGGTCACTTCATTCAACATGGTTTTTAGAGTTTAATCCTCCTACCATGAAGACCTTGCCTATTACTATTTGGGTTAAACTTCCAAACTTTCCTCTTTAATGGAGCTGGAGAGGGATCCTAGAGGATGTTGGTGAATCTATAGGTCACTTCATCAAAGTAGATAGGAAAGATTGACAAAATATTTCTAAGTTTCATCTGCATATGTATGGAAGTGGACTTCAATGAAGGTTTACTAGATAAAATCACCCTCAAGTGGGAGGGTAAGGAGTATACCCAACCATTGGACTATGAAATTTTGACTTTCAAGTGTATAATTTTACAACATCTTGGGCACCTTGAGAATGCATGTCCCTCTTCAAAAGGGGTGTTTTGTAACGAAGATTAGACGAGAAACTAGTGTGGATGGAGAGATTTGAAAGTAGCATTAAATATGAATATTTTTGCAAGTCAAATGAAGAACAACTCTCAACAATAGAATACATCTCGTAGAAATGAAGCCTCTCAAGTTACAATTCAACCCTAGTACCATTGATTCACCCCTTAGTAGAGGAAAGTTTTTTGGAAAAGGAGAAAGAGAGAACTTTAGCCATAATTGCACCTGTAATTAGCTAGCTTGAGAGAGAACTTTAGCCATAATAACATCTGTAATTAGCAAGCTAAAGTGCAAACATGAATTTGATTATTCAAATAATGAGAAAGAACTATCAAATTTTGCTGATGCAGTTGCTAAAGTACTTCCTCAAAAAAAATTAAAAAGCAACATTATCCTTAATTTTGATAGATTTGTCACTAGAATGGATAGATGTTCCCAAGAGAAAGGAGAGCTACAATCCCAATTTAGCTTTTCACATTGTAACTTCTGCTATATTCTACCATTATCCTCTTTCCTTTTTTTTGTTTGTTTGATAGCGGGTCACTCCTGATATGTGCATCAGTTACATTTCAAAATATGCATGTGCTCCTGCAAAATGATATCTATATTATTTATACAATGAGTTGATGAACTTTTTGTGAACAGGTGATGAATGTATGCATTCAAGACTCCTCTTCGTGGCATATATATTATATTTGCTATCAAAGTCATGAACTATGGAATATGGCTATGCATTGGTAACTCCTACGTTTGGTGGATGGGGCATGGTTCATTTAATATTGGGTGCTAAAGACCATCTAATGATAGGTTATGGATATATGATGTGCATTAGAGAACATGTAATGGTTTGTATATATGTTATATGTGTTGATTAATGTATGGTATATGTTATGCATTAAGTTATCAATCATATTTATGTATGGTATATGCATTGATTTGTACATTGTATGCTCAATATATTGATATGGCATTGGTATTATATGAGTGTTGAGTTGAATATATTGATTTTTCTCTCCATATACTTTGATTTACATGTTGCTTGGTTTGTTAATTGTCATATTGGTTTGATGTTTGTCATATAAAATGCATAAAGTAAAGTTGTGATTGTTTTGGAAATTAAAAGAAGATAATTATTTTTCTTAATGATGCATTCACTCATTTCCATAGTTGGGGTAGTTCTCTCTATACCCTAATTTTTAATGAGTTGTGTAAAGGAGTATGTGAAGGAGAAGTTGTCAATCATCCTGAAAATCCCACTTCAGACAAGGAGATAACACTATGGGAGAACAAGAACAACAAGGCCTATACCTTGATTGTAGCATCAGACACGGAATAGGTGATTCATTATATTACGTCATTTACAAATTCTTTTGAACCCTTAAAGAAGCTAAAATATTTATATCACTTACACTCTGAGCTTGAAGTAGTCTAACTTATGGTCAATCTTTTTAATTTAGAATTGAAAGATGATGATCCTTTGACTATGCCTCTAAAATAAGAGTCATTATGCATGTTATAGAAGCCATCAGTGTTAAAATGGATTTTCCTCTCATAACTTTTGTTAAGGCACTATATCCCACTTATTCTCATTATTTTGAGTCATTACAAGCTAGTGAAAAACTCAAGGATATTTCTCTTTACTCTCTTGTGGAGAAGTTCGCTGAAAGAGTGAAATATTTTAGGAAGAAGAAGACAATTTCTATGGACATGATGCTTCCACATGTAAGCTTTCTTGTGAAAAGTTAAAAGAGTAAAGGGATGAAGAGAAAGAGAAATCACCATATCAAGGGAAAGGTAAAGCACCTGAATCTTCTCATTATGTTGTGGCACATTGCAATATCAGAATAACTGAAGACTTGTTCAACGCTTCATTTGCTTCATGGAAAGATGCATTGTTGCTTTATTTAGTTGCAACTTTCCACATCAGTTTTAGAATATATTTCTTTGACGAATTCACTAATAATGTTGATGGATTAGTCTACTTCACAGACAAGTCAAAACTCAAGCCATTAGGGCTTGGCACCATCAGGCTTAAACTACATGGTCTCCCAAAATTTCATCTACATGATGTTCTCTACCTCCCAGAGTTGTGGAGAAACTTGTTGTCTTTGGTTCACATCCACTAGCAAGGACATTCCATCCATATTTTTGATGGAAATGTTGAGGTCTAAAAAGCATTAGACAATTCACTCGCCATGACTAGGATAAAATAATAATACTCTTGAAGCTGCAAGGAAGCTCTGCTCGTGCATAAAGTTTTTCGTACAGTTCTGAATATGATGAAGGTACAATACCATCCAGTCTCCTATGGAATGTTGGATTTGGACATATTAACTATGACAATCTGCATTTATTGAAGAGAAATGGTGTTACTAGTTTTCCAACCATTCCTAGGAAACTAAAGCAATGTGGTGCTTGTATCTTAGGAAAGCACAACAAACAATATTTTCATGATTCTTATTCTAGAGAACATAGAAAGCTTGAATTGATTCATCCTGACTTGTGTGGCCCTATGCTTGTTCCTTATGCAAATGGTAATAAGTACATGATGACCTTTATTGATGACTACAACATATTGTGTTGGGTATATCTATTGAAGAACTAATCTGAAGCCTTTCAAAATTTCAAAAACTTTCATACATCGATTGAAAATGATACACAATCTCATATTGGCTCTATTCGTACTAATAATTGAAAATAATATACTTTAAATGAATTTGAAAACTATTTTTTCCAGCATGGGATAAAACATAAAAATACAGTTCCTTATAATTTCCAACAGAAAGGTGTAGTTGAAAGAATGAACATGATAATCTTGAATATGGTACGTTCAATGACGTTTTTAAAAAATCTGAAGTTGATGTTTTGTGCTGATGTACTTTTATGTGTTGTGTATATTAAGAATAGTTGTCCATCTCATTCTCTCAAAAAATGATTCCTTGTGAAATGTGGTATGGACAAATTTCTTCAGTGAGGCATCTCATGGCTTTTGGTTCCACCTGTTATGCCTTGATACCTAAGGAACATATAAAAAAACTTGGTGCAAGAAGTCAAAAAAGTATCATCATGGGGCACTCAGATGCCTCTAAGGCATATTGTATCTATGATGAAGTAGCAATAAAGCTCAATTTTACTTTTTCCTTAAGCAAATTGAGTAAAATCAAAAATCTCGCATCAGCAGACAACTTGGAGGAAATTATCTCCGGTGACATGTCCTTGTCACTTACTTAGTTATGTAAATTCGAGTTAGAGGGCTTAGAGTTCAGATATGCATGTGTGATTACTAAATTTTAGAAATCTAGTTCAGTTAATTTTAGCTTTATCAATTAACTGACCTCTAACTATTGTTGGAGTCAGTTGAAGCTCACTTGTGTAATGGGACAAAAATCTAACTCAAAGATTTATTAGCTAACTAATCAATCAACCCAAAATAGCTAATACATGCATGGAATTTGAATTCTTCATTTGAAGTGGATATGAGAAGGAGGTGTAACATGAGTTGTATATTATTTTTAAATGCACAAGTATTGCATGAGTCGAGAGATCAATCCTTGGTAATTGCGCAAGTAAATAGGACAAAATTCATATATTTTAGGAGCTAATTTTCTAAAGGATTGCACAAGGAAACAGGAGGCTCATAGAGGCATAAAGTAGCTAAGTGTTGGCTAGAGGTCCTTAGTCGGTAAGAGGACAATTATTCTTTTGTAGGTTGTGCTCAGAGCTGGAGCAAGCAATTGTAATAGTTTCTCAATTCAACTAATTAATGAAAAGAGGCTTGAGGGGTTTTTCCCAGTTGGGTTCCCCTAGAAATCACTGTGTATTTCTGGTTTTGTTGGTTGCATGTCTATGGATGTTGTTCTAAATTGTGATTTCCATTTTGCAAATCAATAGAGTAGAGTTATGTCTCTTGTTTTTCAGTTTGAAAGCTTGAGTAGTTGCAATTTCTATCAAATTTCTACATGGTATCAGAGCCCTAAAATCACATTAGAGACCATTGTTTCGAATTTGTTCTTTAGGAATTTGGAATTGCAGCTTCAATGTAGCAGTTTTTTCTTCAGATTAGGGAGAATGACTTTCAACAAACTGAGATTAGAGTATGCCCTGGAGGGTTGCTCAAATTTTATAGCCTCGAAGGACAATATGGAAGTAGTGCTTGATGATAATGGTGTGTTATAATATGTTAAAATTTATATTGTAAAACCCCAACAGTCTGATGCAGAAAAATTAGCCTAGTGGAAGAAGGATTTTGCTAGAGCTAAGCAGATCATCCTCGATGGTGTGAGACCACATAATTTCAAATTTCCATGTAAAAGAGCCACCATTTTCTATGTGGAAATAAATTACTATGCTATCGAAAATAATAGTGACCATAGAATATTGTCCTTGAAAGACAAACTTCGAAACATTAGGATGCAAAAAGATGACACTATTCTATACTCTCTCTCTAGGTTTACTCAAATTCAACACGAGCTTGGAGGGGTTGGGGTGGATGTAGCAGAAGATGGATTTGTGAGCCTAGCCCTTCTAAGCCTTCCAAAATCCTGACACAGTTACTGGGACACTATGAATGGAAGGGAAAACTTATCGAATTTGGAAAGGTTGTGACTTGATTTGGTTCAAGAATAATTTAGCAGAAATATTAAAGATCGAATAACATCCAAATAAAAGGAAGAGGAATTTTCTGTAGTTGGAAAAGGAACGCAGGCCAAGGTAAAGAAGTCCCAAGGTGAGGCTAAGTCTAACTAGAACAATGGCAACAAGAAGGATATAAGTAAAATAAAATGTTTTCATTGCCATGAATCCATACACTATGCAACAAAGTGTCCATAAAGGAAATCTAGAAAGGAGTTTGCAATAGGAGCAGGAGGAGATGCCTTGGCTTCCAAATTTAAGCTAGATTTCACCCTCCTTTCTTGCTTTACCAACACAGTAAGAGGGAGTGATTGGTACCTATATTTTGGTGCCTCTTACCATATAACAAGAAACAAGGAATTTTTCACTACCTTGGAGGAGAATGATCTCCAGATGTGTATTGAATTGGGGGATGATGGGAGGTAGAGTGCTACAGGAATTGGTTCTGTAACCTTTAAGAGGAAGTATGGCTCCCATAGTCACCTCAAAGATGTTATGTTTGTACCTGGGATGAATAAGAACTTGATCTATGTAGCAGTATTGGAGGAGATAGGTTATGATGTTATTTTCAGTAAGGGGAAACCCTTCTGAAACATGTAGCCACCAAGCAAGTGAAACATATTGAAGTTAGAGTGAAAAATATCTACAAGCTAGAGATATATTTTTCCATGCATGAAACTATACCTCTAGGAGTGAGGTGGGGCGATGTCAAGCCTTAGTCCTAGAGTCACAAATAATTGGGCAGGATCCATAGAAAAGAAATTGTCATTTACTTTCCTCATGGATCATTACCTTCCTATAGGGGCACATAGTGTTCAGTATCATAAGGATCAGTGTCAGTTGGTGTAGCTAGATGCTGAGGAGCACAAAGGAGTGTTGATAGAAGTGTAGGAGGAATAGTGCAGAATCAACATCAGTGAGGTCTTCATAGTAGACAGTTGCAGAGACACAATTGATTCAATGTTTTTTTGGATGCTTCTTAGTTGCATTTGTTGCGGTAGCAACAAAGATAATGAGATGTATTCCTACAGTACATTCCACAGGTGAAGGATAGGCGTGGTGCAAAATCCATTTCTTGATAAGAGAAAGTGTTGAGAAAATGTAGCAAGGAAGCTCAATTCTACTTTTTCCATAGTCAAATTGAGTAAAATTAAAATTCCACATCAATAGGAAACTTGGAGACAATTATGTTGAGCGACAAGAACTTGTCACTTAGTTAGTTCAATAAATTTGAATTAGAGGGCTTGGAGTTTAGTTATGAATGTGTGGTTGCCAAATTTTAGCAATCTAGTTTAATTATTTTCAATTGTATTCAGGTAACTGACCTATGGGATAGAAGTCTATGAGATGTAGGGTATTTTTACAACTGCATGTCAATCAAGCAATTTATGTGAAGGAAATGTTGGAAATATTACATGCACTTAAGAAATGGCAACCTTACCTAATGGGAAGACATTTAAAGGTAAAAATGGATCATGATAGTCTTAAATACCTTTTAGAACAAATATTATCTTTAGAAGAACAGAAAAATGGGTCACGAATATGTTGGGTTATTACTTTGACACCATCTACAGAAAAGGGAAGCAAAATTTTGTTGCAGATGCACTCTCAAGAAAGAATGAGGATGTGGAAGCATTGTTTTGTGCTATTTCTATTATCCAACCAGATTGGATAAATGAAGCAAGGGATGAATGGAAGTAGGAAGAACAAGTGTGGTCACTCGTTCAAAATATGCAGAAGATCCCAATTCAAACAATATTGCCAGAACTTGAAGAGGAAGGAAAAATCATATTGGAACATGGACGAGTCATAGAAACAAGAACCCGGCAGCTACAAAATCAATCAATTTCAAAGTATCTCATCAAATGGAAGAACATACCTGTTAAAGATTCCTCATGGGAGGACAATAATTTTATACAGAAGCATCAAGAACTACTCAAGCATTGAGGACAACACTTTTTGAAGGAGAAGGGCATGTTAGGCCCCTATACTACTAGTGTAAACCCTTATTGTTATTACTACAACCCCCTTATTATATTGTTGTGCCCATGTAGTCCCCATATTGCTATTATTGTGCCCCATAGAGGCCCACTATTATTATTAGTGTGCCCTTAGATTATTATTGTTATGTCGGCTCTGATTATATTATGACCCCTTAGACTCCTATATATATAAAGGAGGGCTTGTCATTTGTATCATCCAAGAATTGTTAATTCGTGTAATGTAAAGGAGGTTGTCCCCTTGAAGAGGCTTATTTCTAAGACGCTCATCTATCTTTTCTATCTTTTTGCGAGCTAGTTTCATAACATTTGGTATCAGTGCACCTCATTCATTTCTTCTTTCTCTGGGGTTGGTTCTTGGTGTATATCCTCTTCTTTTGATGTTTCGTGATCCTTTCTTCCTCCTCTTCATAATCTACGTAAAATAATTTCTTCTCAGCACACTTATGACCTTTAGTGTATTTTTTATCACAATTGAAACAAAGCTCTTTTGCTCTTTTTTCTTCCAATTGTTGTGGTGCCAACCTTGTAGGTTGTGGAAGGATAGGAGAAACAACACTCCCAACTTTATAGTTGTGAGGGGTAGACTTCCTTATTGTCATAATTTTTCTTTGCACTTTTATTTCTCTCTCCAATGAATTAGGTTCCCAATGACAAACCTCATGTTGAATGTTATCCTTTAAATTCCCTATTGAGACATCAATCCTCTGCCTCTCTAGAATATCATTTTCCCTTATATTCAATTTTTGAAATTCCTCAATGTTCTCTACCATTCAACACTTTCTTTTAGATTTATTAATAGGCTAAAGAAGGTGTTGCTCTTTGTATCCTCATAATGTGCTATCATTTCCTCCATGAAAATTGACCACGTAACAAGTGGTTTATGAGACCAAAGCCATTTATACCATAAAAATTGATCTTTTTCTAAATATGAAGATGCAATATGTAACTTTCGTAATAGTTTCACCTCATGTAGATCAAAATATTGCTCCATCTGTAGTATCCAATTTACCAGATCCTTGCCATCAAACTTCCTCTTATCGCCCTTTCTTTATTTCAGGAGCTCGATCTTGAAACGACCTTAACTTTGCAATTTTGGATATTCCAAGTCTGGAAGGGTGATCTACAGTAGCCCTCTGCATCCTCTTTTCAATGGCACTAGTCTTACCGAAATTGGATTCTCCAAGAAAACGTTATACACAATCTCCCAAGATGACCTGATTATATACCTTTTCAGAAGAGCGAACTTGTATGAAGTGTCATGCGTCACTGTTTAGACCTTCAGATCTGGAAAAAATACAGAGAAAACTACAGTCTGTCCTCTTTCTGTAACTTCTCATGAAATTTCAATATGATGCTAAGAGAGACAATTATGATGATTTTCCCCAGGTCACATGTTTGGGATGTAATTAAGGAGCCTCTGGAAACCCTAAATAACTTGGACTTTGTTGTATATCTAACCCGGAAATATTATAGATCTGATATAAAAATATAAGACAACGCAAATAAACCCAGAAATAATATGAAATGATTTTTTTTTTATCAAACCCTTAAGGTAGGGCAACACCATACATTCACTCCTTAAGGAAGGAGAACACTCCAAAAGCCATATGCTTATTCATACAATATTCATTGACACTATTTCTTGAAACAGAGTCTCTAGCCTCTATATAGGCCTCATACATACAATACCATGGATCATTACCATGGTTCCATCATACTATCGACTAATACCATGGGCCCATTACATTATTACTAACTACTTGTGGTCCCTTACATGATATGGCTTAACCATTTTATTTATTACTATGGCCCATCCCATTATTACATTATTACCTTGGGTACCTCCCTTAGTACCCCATATTATCCCCCTAGGGTATATAACATTCCACCCCCCTAAGCATGTTTCGTCCCCGAAACATGGGAAGAACACAAATAATAAGATCTACTCAAAAGAGTAGTCCACTGGTACCATGCATGTGCATTTAGCCATCTAAGAGAGAGGTGAACACTCGGTCTCGTTGGTGCCTCACTCGCTTGAGATGGAAGTTGACTGTGGTAGCTCTTCTGTGTAGATGTGTAGTAGGTGGATCTTCGCTCCTCTCTATCTGTCCTGCAGGGGTTGTTTTCCTTGTGGCTAATTGGTTGCCATCTTGATGGTTGTTTTCTTGTGGGGTGATGTGGGTGATGATATGTTGAAGTTTTAAACCACGATGTCTTTTTCTTTAATTCACCCCTTACTGGAGCCTGACTATTATCTGGTGCATGTTGTGGTGTCTTATCTTTCAATATTACTTCAACCACTGAGCCCTCCTCTGATGGATCAGCACCTGTAACCTTTTCTTCTTCAGCCTCTGTTTGTGTCTGATTGTCGACCATCAACTGCTCATCATCTGATATGTCAGTCCCTGGAACATCTTCTGTGTCAACTTCCGTGGACTCTACCTGTTTATTGATGGAAATATCCTGTAATGTAATTTTCTTCTTTTTATACCAGAGCTTCAGGAATTTCTTCTGCACATTAATATTTATAGTACCCACTGATTCCATCCACGGGTATCCCAAAACAACATCCAAATTATCTGTCTCTGAAGTATAAAAATCACCATGCAACACATACTTATCCATAGAAATCTTCAAATCCTTATACACTTGGACATCCTCATCATTCACCTGTGTATTTTCAATGTGTTTTGCGGGAACTTGCAATTTTTTTGTCAAATTAACATTCATGAAATTATGCTTGCAACTAGGATTTATAGAAACAATGATCTTCTCTTTCTGAATCAATCCATGAACCTGTAATAAGGAGATACCAGAAGAAAATAACCCTTTAGGTTCCTTGGTTTCCTTCTTTCCTGTAAAAATAAAATCTTTGTTAAGCTGTGTGTCATTTTGTGTGAGCTTATCCACGAGATTAGCTTTATGTCAAAGTGGTCCATAAGAGCTTTTGTGAAATTTTCCCAAGTCAAGGGCCTTCGAAAGCAATGTTGATGCCTTTGCCACCATTGCAATCTTTCATTGTCCAAGTACATTTGTCCCACACTCAGATAAGTCTCATAATCATTGATGTAACTCACTCTAAAACATTTCTCCATTTGTGCTAGCCATTTGGCTGGATGAGAGCCATCAAATGCATACAAGTCCTCCAAATTCAGATATAGGCCCGCCATCACAAAAAATTGGCAAAAATTTGAAATTGTCATAGTTTAGTCAATATTGCTTAGAATCCCTATTATAACCTATTATTGGAAATGGAACAACCATTTTGCATCTATCCATGTGATAGAAATCCTGATCCCGACACTAGAATTTCAGATTTGCGCTCCAACTGTCCCACCGTCCCCAAAATTTCTGCAAAAAGAGCTGATTTTAAATCAGCGATATCTCCCTCATCCGGACTCCAATTCGACTGATTGTTTTTTTGAAATTAGGTATTATTTCACAAAGATTCCATATCTACCATTAGATTTGGCGGATCTTGCACATGATGTCTAGATCGGCGCCACAAACTCTCTGCCCTGAAAAATTGTCTGCAACCCCACTGATTCTTAGATCAGCGATATCTCCTTCATCCGGACTCCAATTTAGCTGATTTTTTTGGAAATCGGGTATTTTTTCACATAGAATCCAGATCTACAATCAGATTTTCTAGATCTTGCGCCAAGGCATCCAGATTTGCACCGCAAATTCGCTGCCCCGAATAGTTGTCTACAACCCCACTGATTTTTAAATCAGTGAAATCTCCTTCATCCAGACTCCGATTCGATCGGTTTTTTTTTTTAATCGGGTATTTTTTCACATAGAATCCAGATCTACAATCATATTTTGTAGATCTTGCACCAAAACATACAGATCTGATCTGAAAACTTGACGCCCCCGAAATCCTGCAAAAAGTAAAAAAACAATTCTCCACTTTTTTGCCCAAGAAAGTGCTTTGATACCACTTGTTATAGATCTAACCTGAAAATATTATAGATCTGATATGAAAATATAAGACAATGCAAATAAACCCAGAAATAATATGAAATGATTCTTTATTATCAAACCCTTAAGGTAGGGAAACACCATACATTCACTCCTTAAGGAAGGAGAACACTCCACAAGCCATATGCTTGCTCATACAATAATCCTTGACACAATATTTCTTGACATTCTCCATGTGGAGTCTTTAGCCTCTATATAGGCCTCATACATACAATACCATGGATCATTACCATGGTTCCATCATACCATCGACTAATAACATAGGCCCATTACATTATTACTAACTACTTGTGGTCCCTTACATGATATGGGTTAACCACCTTATTTATTACTATGGCCCATCCCATTATTACATTATTACCTTGGGTACCTCCCTTGGTGCCCCATATTATCCCCCCTAGGTATATATTACTATGTTGTAGCTCTAATACCACTTGTTGTAGCTCTGATACCAATTGTTGTAGATCTAACCTAGAAATATAGCTCTGATACCACTTGTTGTAGCTCTGATACCAATTGTTGTAGCTCTGATACCAATTATGTAGCTCTAACCAGCAAATATTATAGATCTGATATAAAAAATATAAGACAACGCAAATAAACCCAGAAATAATATGAAATGATTCTTTATTGATCAAACCCTTAAGGTAGGACAACACCATACATTCACTCCTTAAGGAAGGAGAACACTCCACAAGCCATATGCTTGTTCATACAATATTCATTGACACTATTTCTTGACATGGAGTCTCTAGCCTCTATATAGGCCTCACATACAATACCATGGATCATTACCATGGTTTCATCATACCATCGACTAATACCATGGGCCCATTATATTATTACTAACTACTTGTGGTCCCTTACATGATATGGGTTAACCACCTTATTTATTACTATGGCCCATCCCATTATTACATTATTACCTTGGGTACCTCCCTTGGTACCCCATATTATCCCCCCTAGGTATATAATAGACTCTATCACCGAAAATATAGTGAAACAAGATCTAAAATCTAGAACCGAGGTTTAGAATGATTTATTATCAAATGGGTTTTGTTTTGAGCTTTTGAAACTTCACAGCAAAAATGTTATAGCAAAAATTCCACAATGACTTGTTTTAAATGAAATTTTGGAGTTTACAAAAACCCTAACCTCCTTAGGTCATATCTCCGAAAATATAGCAAGACAAGGTCTAAAATTCGGAACCGAGGCTTAGTGTGATGTTGTCTCAAATGAGTTTTTTGTTTAGCTTCTCAAACAGTGCAAAACAAAATGTATAGCGAAAATACCACGATGACCTATTTGGAGCAGCGAAACCCTACAATCCAAAGCTCTGATACCATAAAAGTCGATTCGGTTCTAAATAATTAGATGCAATACATACCTTTTATGAAAATGGTACACCATGTAGATCAAAATATTTCTCCATCTGTAGTATCCAATTCACCGGATCCTTGCCATCAAACTTCCTCATCTCTTTTTCTTATTTTAATTTAGGTGCTCGAACTTAAAATGACTGTAACTCTATACTTTAGGATCTTTAAGTTCTTAAATTTAGATCTATAATAGCCCTCTAAGTCCTCTTTCTAACCTAAAAAGTCTGATCAAGATTGGATTCTGTAAGGAAGCATTATGTCAAATCTCCCATGATGACCCAATTATAGATTGGTTTAGTATATCGAAATTGTACGGAGTGCCTCGTGTCACTATTTCAACCTTAGGACCTAAAGCCAATACACAAAAAATTACAATCCATCCTCTTTTTGCAAACTCTTACGAAATTTCAATTTGATGCTGAGAGAGAATGTTTTGACAATTTTCCCAAGGTCACCTGTTTAGGATGTAATTTGGGACCCTGTAGAAACCCTAAATGTCTAAGATTATATCTCCAAAAACATAGCGAGACAAGATCTGAAATTCAGACCCGAGCTTTACCAAGATTTCAATTCAAATGGGTTTTAATTTTAGAGTCGTAACCTGAAAAGTTCACGATGACTTGTTTGAGATGAAATTTTGGAGCTTGCAAAAACCCTAACTTCCTCAGATCATATCTCCGAAAATATAGCGAGACAAGATCTCAAATTTGGATACACAGTTCAGACCGATTTCTTCTCAAATGGGTTGTTTTTTTAGATTCTTAAATTTCGTAGAGAAAGAGTTATAGTGAAAATTCCACAATGACTTGTTTGAAGCAGAAAAACCCTAGAATCCAAAGATCTGATACAAAATGTTATGAAACCAGCTCACAAAAAGATAGAAAGGATAGATCAACGCCTCAGAAATAAGCGTCTTCGAGGGGGAAACCTCCTTTACATTACACAAATGAACAATTCTTGGATGATACAAATGACAATACCTCCTTTCTATATATAGGAGTCTAAGGGGTCATATATAATCAAGAGCCGACATAACAATAATAATGTAAGGGCACAATAATAACAATAGTGGGCTTCTATGGGGCACAATAATAACAATATGGGGACTACATGGGTACAACAATATGATGAGGGGATTGTACTAATAACAATAAGGGTTTACACTAGTATTATAGGGGCATAACAATCTAACTCAAAGATCTATTAGTTAATTGATCAATTAGCCCAAAATAGCTAATGCATGAATGGATTTCAAATTGCTCAACTAAAGTGGAGATGAGAAGGTAGTGTAACATGGGTTGTGTACTAGTTTTGAGTGTACAGGTTTTGCATGAGTAAGGAGATCAATCCATAGGAATTTTGCAGGAAGAGAGGAGGTGATTCCTATATCTTAGGAGATAATTTCCTCAAGGATTATACTACGAAATAGGAGAATGATAGAGGCATAAAGTGGCTAAGCATTGGCCACATGTCCTTAGTCAGTAGGAGAAAAATTATTCTTTTGCAAGTTGTGCTCAGAGATTGAGCAAGCAATTATAATAGTTTATCAATTCAACTAATTAATATAAAAAGGCTTGAGGGGTTTTCCCAGTTGGGTTCCCCTTGAAACCATTGTCTATTTGTGGTTTTTCTTGTTAAATGTTTATGCACATTGTTTTAAATTGTGATTTCCATTCCACAAATTAGTAGAGTGGAATTGTGTCTCTTGTTTTTCAATTTGAAATCTTGAGCAATTGAAATTTATATCAAATTTCTACATTCATGAATTTTATTATGAGATTCCACATCTTAAAAGGGGCATCCCTATCTTGGATCAATCGATGGAAACTCCTTCTAAAGCACTCTCTCCCTCTCATGAAGCTCAAACAATTGATGAAGAAGACACTTTGAGTGATGTGTTTGAGAGAATTGGAAGGATAAATATTGATTCATCCCCATATTATTCAATTGAGCATCCTAGTCTGTCTCATAAAGGTGCTCCAAAGCGGCTCTCCATGAAATCTGAAAGTGTTAGTCCTTATGAGATTGGAAAGATGGGAACAAGAATCTCTACTAGAAAAAATTGACTTTATTAGACAATTATGATTCACTAGTTTATATGGGTGTTACTTATGATTGTGAATTAAATATGTCTATAGATTTTGAACCAACTTCCTTCAAATAAGTTACTTCTCATGCGGAATGGAAAGAAGCAATGTAAAAAGAGTATGATGCTATGATAAACAATGTAACCTGGAAGCTGATGGATTATCCTTTGGGAACCAAATAGATATGCTACAGGTGGGTCTTCAAGAACAAGTATAAAGAATATGTCTCATTTGAAAAGCATAAAGCTAGGTCCCTAGCAAAAGGTTTTGCACAAGAGCAAGGGGTCAATTATGAGGATACTTTTGCCCTGATAACAAAATGGGCTACCATATCAACTCTTCTTTCCTTGGTAGTTCATAACAATTGGAAAGTCCGTCAAATGCACATAAAAACTACTTTCTTGAATGGAAATCTGAAAGAGAATTTTTTTATGTCCCAACCGAAAGGATTTTTTGTGAAGGTTAAGGAACAAAAATTATGTAAGCTTGTCAAATCATTTATGGCCTCAAATAAGCACCATGAGCCTAGTTGTTAGGCCCCTATACTACTAGTGTAACCCCTTATTGTTATTATTTCAACCCCCTTATTATATTGATGTACGCATGTAGTGCCCATATTGTTACTATTGTGCCCCATAGAAGCCAGCTATAGTTATTATTGTGCCCTTACATTATTATTGTTATGTCGACTCTGACTATATTATGACCCCTTAGACTCCTATGTATAGAAAGGAGGTCTTTTCATTTATATCATCCAAGAATTGTTTATTCGTGTAATGTAAAGGAGGTTTCCCCCTCGAAGAGGTTGAATTCTAAGGCATTGATCTATCTTTTCTATCTTTTTGCGAGCTGATTTCATAACATTTAGTATCAGAGCTTTGGATTCTGGAGTTTCACTACTCCAAACAGGTCATCTTGCCATTTGCGTTATAACTTTTTTTCTGCGACGCTTCAGATGCTAAAAAAACCCATTTGGGCTGAAATCGTTCTGAACCGCAGGTCCAAATTTTAGAGCTTTTCACACTATATTGGTGGAGATATGATTTAATGAAGTTGGCCTTTTTGTAGACTCCCAAATTACATTCCAAACAGGTGACCTGGGGAAAATAGTCATAACTTTTGTTTTGAGCATCACATTGAAATTTCGTAAGAAGTTACAGAACGAGGATGGACTATAGTTTCTGCTATACATTTTTTAGATCTAAAGGTCAAAACAGTGACACGTGGCATGTCGTACAAGTTCGCTCTATTGAACTAGTCTATAATCATGTCAATATGAGAGATTTGGCATAACTCTTCCTTGGAGAATCTAAATTTGATCAGACTAGTGGAATTCGAAAGAGGACGCAGAGCGCTACTGTAGGTCGCAATTTCAGAACTGGAAGAACTGAAATTACAAAGTTATATTCATTTCAAGATCGAGCTCCTAAAATCAAGAAAAGGCGATATGAGGAAGTTTGATGGCAAGGATCCGGTAAATTGGATACTTTAGATGGAGCAATATTTTGATCTACATGGTGTACCACTATTACAAAAGGTATGTATTGCATCTTCATATCTAGAACTGGATCAATTTTTATGGTATAAAGGGCTTTGTTCTGATAAACAATTTGTTATGTTGTCAATTTTCACGGAGGAAATGATAGCACATTATGAGCATACAAAGAGAAACACCTTCTTTAGAGCAACACCACAATAATTGGAAAGAATAAAAGGGCTTTGTTACATAGTGCAAAGAAAAATTATGGCAACAAAGAAGTCTACCCCTTACAACTATAAATATGGAAGTGTTGTTTCTCCTAGCCTTCCACAACCTATAAAGGTTACACCACAACAATTAGAAGAAAAATGAGAAAAAGGGGTTTGTGACAATTGTGATAACAAATGCACTAAAGGTCATAAGTGTGTTGAGAAGAAATTATTTTACATAGAGTATGAAGAGGAAGAAGAAAAGGATCAAGAAACATCAAAAGAAGAGGATATACCCCAGGACCCAACCCTAGAGAAAGAAAAAATGAATCAGATCATATCTTGTAAAGCATTGGCAAGAATTACCACTCCTCAAACTCTTAAGATAGAAGGACATATCAAGAGGAAAAAGGTGCAAGAAGTGAAAGATCACATCGAGAAAGAAGAAATAAATCAAACCATATCTTGTAATTCATTAGTCGGAATTACCACTACTCAAACTATCAAGATAGAAGGGCATATCAAGAAGAAAAATGTTCAAGAAGTGAAATATCCCATCAAGCATCAAGAAATTAATCCGACCATATCTTGTAAAGGATTGGAAGAAATTACCACTCTTCAAACTCTAAAGATAGAAGGACATATCAAGAAGAAAAAGGTTCAAGCAGTGAAATATCACATCGAGCATCAACAACAAGTTCTCCAACTTTTAAAGGATAATGCCACTTTGGTGAAAAATCGAATGAAACAACAGGTAGATCAACATCGTAGTGAAAAATGTTTTGATGTAGGTGATTGGGTATTTTTACTACTGCATCTCAAGCAATCTATTTATGAGAAGGAAATATTGGCAATACTACATGCACTTAAGAAATGGCGACCTTACCGAATGGGAAGACACTTCAAGGTAAAAATGGATCATGATAGTCTTAAATACTTTTTAGAACAACTTTATCTTTAGAAGAATAGAAAAAATGGGTCACAAATATGTTGGGTTATGACTTTGACATCATCTATAGAAGAGGGAAGCAAAATTTTGTTGCAGATGCAATCTCAAGAAAGGATGAGGATGTGGAAGCATTGTTTTGTGTTATTTCTATTATCCAACCAGATTGGATAAAAAAAGCAAGGGACGAATGGAAGAAGGATGAAGAAGTATGGTCACTCATTCAAAAGTTGCAGAAGATCCCAATTCAAACAATATTGCTAGAACTTGAAGAGGAAGGAAAAATCATATTGGAACCTGGAGCAGTCACAAAAAAAAGAACCTGACAGCTATGAAATCGATCAATTTCAGAGTATCTCATCAAGTGGAAGAACTTACCTGCTGAATATTCCACATGGGAGGACAATAATTTTATATAGAAGCATCAAGAACTACTCAAGCATGAGGACAACATTTTTTGAAGGAGAGGGGCATGTTAGGCCCCTATACTATTAGTGTAACTCCTTATTGTTATTTGTACAACCCCCTTATTATATTGTTGTACCCATGTAGTCCCCATATTGTTAGCATTGTGCCCCATAGAAGCCCACTATTGTTATTATTGTGCCCTTACATTATTATTGTTATGTCGGCTCTGATTATATGATGACCCCTTAGACTCCTATATATAGAAAGGAGGCCTTTTCATTTGTATCATCCAATAATTGTTCATTTATGTAATGTAAAGGAGGTTGCCCCCTCGAAGAGGCTGAATTATAAGGCGTTGATCTATATTTTCTATCTTTTTGTTAGCTGGTTTCATAACACCAAACATGTGTACCAGCCATTGGTGAACTCCGGGATGTGATCATCCAGTTATCGTCTGATAGACGAGTTCACCAGTGCATTAACATTGTGATGGGGACATCTCATAAGAATATGGTTTATTACTCAATAGAGACTAGTCTAGCAAGTTTCAAGGATACTTTGCTACAAACTTTTCACACTTATGGATTCTGCACAAGGGAAGAAACAACAAGATCTGGGTGTTCTTGGAGAGATATATGAAACATAACGTTACTCCCTTGGATGGTAAAAATGAATCGTTGGATTTCACAGAACTTATGTTCGACAATTGCTTTATGGAAACACAACTAAGGTGTTATCTTGCATAATCGAGCCCCACCCCACTAGACACACAGTTGGGTCTCCTTCCTTGCCCAATTGACGGAAATGAAACCTGTACAGTACATTGTAACAGTAGTAGCAATAGTGTTAGCAGTACTAGCGCGAAAAGAGGTCCTTGTACAGATGACACGTGGACCTTTTATTTCTATGAATCCAAAACACAGGATGGCTCTGGAGCCCTGTGTGTTTTGATAGACCCAAGGCAAAGGAAACACTTAGTCTCAAGTCGCTTGGAGTTCGAGTGCACGGACAACACCACCGAATATGAAGCACTCGTTTTGGGCTTACATAAAGCCATCAGTCTCAACGTTGCTATCCTTTACATTACACAAATGAACAATCCTTTGATGATAAAAATGACAAGACCTATTTTCTATATATAGGAGTCTGAGGGGTCATAATATAATCAAAGCCGACATAATAATAATAATGTAAGGGAATAATAATAACAATAGTGGGCTTCTATGGGGCACAATAATAACAATATGGGGACTACATGGGCACAACAATATAGTAAGGGGGTTGTACTAATGACAATAAGGGGTTACACTAGTAGTATAGCGACCTAACAGATAAAGACAATTACCCTGTGTCATCCATGGAACACTCTTGTAGACAATATCTGGAGCAGAAATGTTTTCTCTGCTAGACAATTTTTCGGGATATAACTAGGGTCTAGTAGCAAAACCTGATAGACTGAAAACTACTTTCTGTACCAAGTGCGGTACGTTCTCTTATCGAAGAATTCCATTTGGGCTGGTAAATGCAAGCACAACTTTCTAGTGTGCTATGCACACCGCCTTCCGTGGGCTCACTGGACAGAGCATGGTGGTCTACTTTGATGACGTAACATTTTTTTTCCAGAAAACAGTTAAACTACCTGCACCATCTCAAGAAGATATTTGAGCGATGTTGCGAGTACGAGATATCCTTGAATCCCACGAAGAGTGTCTCTGTAGTGTCTGAAGGAAACCTCCTTGGACACATCATTGCCAAGAGTGGGATCAAGTTAGATCCAGACCGAATCTGGACCATCACGCAGATTCCTCATCCCCTGAACAAAAAAGTCATGCAGTCCTTCTTGGGGAAGATCAACTTCCTCCGGAACTTCATTTCAGATTATGTGTAGATTTTCAAACCCATACAAGAGATGATCAAGAAGGACGCTATCTACAGCTCGGGTAAGAAGGAAAAGGACATGTTCGCCCGTATCAAGTAGGCAATAGTAGAAGCACCTATGCTATACAACCAAAATTTCAACAAATATTTCTTGCTTTACACATTCGCTTCTGACACTTCACTCGTTGTAGTGCTCACTCAGAAGGATGAGTTGAACAAAGAATGTCCCATCTCCTTCATGAGTGCGAGCTTGCAAGGACCCCAGCTCAACTATCCCACTATGGATAAGAAAGCATGTGCAGTATACAAGGTGGTGAAACACCTCAGACCCTACCTATTGAAAAATCATTGCATAGTCTTTGTGCCGGCCCCAGCGGTTAAATCACAGCTTGTTCAACAAGAGTTGGGTGAAAGATGTGTGAACTAGATGGCAAGACTACAAGAGTATGATCTTGATATCAATCTAGTTCACACCATCAAGGGTCATGGTCTCTGTAGACTGGCAGCAGAAGTAGTGCATGCACAAGAGGAAGAAGAAGAGCTCGCCGGTTGGGAGCAAGAAATTGATTTGTACAATGTAGAGCGAGCACCCCCCACTTCACACAATAAATCTCGGTACGAAGAAGTGCGCTAGTACCTTGAGCATGACACCATTCCATCTCACTTCTCTATGCGGCAGAAGAGGGAACTCTGCCTAAAATCCTTATCTTACTAGTTGGTGCATGGAGTTCTTTACAAAAAGCGCCACAATGACATTTTGCTCAAGTGCCTGGAAGCACAGGATTCAGAGAGAGTATTACGTGATCTGCATGACAGACCAACTGGGGGTCAATTCACGGGTAAAACAACAACACATAAGGTCATGAGAGTCGGTTTCTACTAGCCCACATTATTCAAATATGCACACGCTTATGCCCGCAAGTGCCCGGTCTGTCAGGGATGCACAGACAGAACTTGAAGGTCAGCAACCTTGCTACAACCTATTGCAGTGGAGGAGCCATTCCAACAGTGGGGCTTGGACATCATTGGGGAGATTTTCCGACATTCATCAAAGCAACACCACTACATCCTGACTACTACAGATTAGTTCACGCGGTGGATAAAAGCAGTTCCACTAAAACAAGTGAATGACCAAGAAGTTATCAGCTTCCTTTAACATAACATCATCTCAAGGCTTGGCGTTCTTGTATCACTTGTCTTTGACAATGCAACTTACTCTTTTTCATTGAAACTTTATGATTTTTCATTACAATATGGTATTATGCTAAAGAATTTAGCTAACTACTACCTGCAGGGAAATGGTCTTGCCGAATCTACAAACAAAAATCGTATCTGCATCATAAAAAAGACCGTTTACTCTGAATGACGAAACTGACATTCCGTTCTGGTGAATTCTCTTTGGGTTGACTGTGTCACACCCAAACCCTCTCTGAACACATCTCCATACTTCCTAGTATATGGAAAAGAGCCATCCTCTCACAAAATATCTACTTGACTGCTTTCCAGTTATCCCAAGAATCCCAAGGAAAGCCGTGTCTAATGGCTCAGTGTAGGATGGACACATTGCACAAGTTACATGAAGAACGAATGAAAGAAAAAGAAAATTTTACACTCTGCCATAACCATATCAAGAGATGGTTCGATAGAAAGTCTACAGGGAACACCAACTTTGTTGTGGGTGACTTGGTCTTGAAGTGGGATAAACCCCATGAAGGCAAAGGCAAACATATGAAGTTTCAATCCTTGTGGATTGGTCCTTTCACGGTTCACGAAAAACTTGGCCAATGCATGTATCATTTACAATCACTTGATGGGAGGATTGACAACCTTCATGTCAATGGCCAAGATTTAAAACTTATTTTCAATGATCTGGGGCCGCGCCCCACACTATGTACATAGCATGCTTATTGCTTGTTCTGTTATTTTGCTTGACTGTTTTTGCTTCATTTTGCTTTACCTTGTTTTGATGTCTTTCCATTTCGTTTTGTAAATAAGTGTTGTCCTGCACTGTGTTTTAGATTTTGAATAAAGATGTGGCTGAAGTTGAGGAGTCTTGTGACACTACAATGCTTGGACAGTCCTGTGTCTGTCTTCTCTATGTTTGATTGTAACTTTTGAACGATGAAGTCTCGATGGAAAATATGATCCGTCTGTAAGGGAAGCTGTATTCAAACCATGAACATGTGTCCAAGCTAGGAAACCCCATGCCTGTACTCAGTCATTTGCTTTATATGTTCAAGCTCATCCAACTAGTAGAAACAGAGAAGGGGAAAATCTAAATGAGAAAACCTAAATCATAGGTCTTACATGCTTCTCTGAAGGAAAAACCTCTCTTGGTATCAATAAGTCGGGATCCCTCTTCTGCCCCAAAAATAAATAAGTGCCTATGCATAGTCCTCTTTTAAAAAGAATACAAAGGCGAAAGAAGAGAAACTCTTCCTGCGCAGAGAGGTGAAGGGAAATCCACCAGGGTACTGACCAGGCTCGTTGGTAGTGGAGCAATGCTTGTGTTCTTGCGTGACTATATCAGAGTACTATCCAAGCCTGCTAGCAGTTGAGCAACACTAGAGATGAAAACTTATACTTTGAAAATCTTAAGCTCGTGAGCCAAACTACCCTTCCCAATTTTGAAAAACTGTGATCTCACTGAATCTTTTGTTGTGTTCGATTGAGTTGGTACAAGGTGAACCATGTTTATCCATGGGGTAAGTGGGGAGGTCGAAGTAACCTACACAGCGAATCAATACTCCCTAAAAGGCCAAGGCCCTGCACTGAAAATGAACCAAAACAGAGAAGCTGATATTCAACCAGTGTGTCAGCAAGTGTTGTGGCGGCTGCAACACCCTCCAAAATGTTTGCCTGCATCCAAATTTCAAAGCCTTCCTTGGTTTTTCCACTAATGGTTGCAAACACTCGAGCTCATTCCAAGAGCTCTTGTAGAGTCTTTACACCTTTTTGCTTGTCCGACCAATGTTCATCTTTCAACATGTTGATTGCTTTGTCACGCTTGTGATCTTGTTCTGGTGATTTTGAAGGTTGGTATTTGTGTTCATGAGTTGTCTTGGCTCCGTGAACATCGGTCATACTCATACACAAGGTTGTAAGCACTGTCGTGCAAGTGTCATCACGGTCATTGATAGGTCTATCTCAAGTGTCACACTTGTTGCTTTTAACCTTAAGAGTGTCTCACTAAGAACATGTTTGTCTTCTTGGTTTGTGGCGTCTTGTCTTAAATTCATGCTAAGTGTATGATCACATGTCATGTCTATACAAATTCACTTGCTTTTGCACTTACCCATTTTTCCTGGACGAACCCCTTCAACTGGACCCTGACTGAGCGGCATCATGCAGTCTCAAATCCCAGTGACCCTGCTATGCTACCCAAAACTGTGCATTGCTTGAGGCTATCCTTTGAAGCAGTTGCAATGCACAATTCTGGAAGTGAGCAAGTTTTCTTTCTCTTAGAATTGTGCAGAAATTATCTCCAAGCCCAATCCAATCTGCGCTTCCCGCAAGATCAGTTATCAAGCCTCCCTCTGGTCTACCAGAAATATGCATTGCACTGTGACCTGGGGCTGCACTTCTCTCCAGAATTGCGCAGACATGCCCAGCTTCCTACAGAGACTGCACAGTCATGCTGAGTCAGGCCTCCTACTTGCTTACTCTACTCTGCTCCTTAAAATTGCGCAGTTGTCATTGGTACACCTTCTGTTGCCCTCGCTCTGCACTATTTTTGGAAACTACACAGTATTTATTGTCCCTTATTGTCTCTCAGAAATGCACAGTTCTGACGAGCAGCTCTCTGTAGCCCGACCATGCCTTGCTCTAGAAAATTGCACAAAATTTCCTGCCAGTGCCCTCTGCTGCCCCCTTCTGTCTCCCTCCGAGAAATTGCGCAGATCCTGTTGGAACCACTTTTTGTCTCCATATTTCACCTCCTTTACTATCTTTTTTCCACATTTTGATCCCTATTTAAGACCCTTCTGTACCCTTTCATCCTCATTATTCTATGAATAGTGACAGATCCAATCCCATGGTAAAAGCATTATAATGGTGTTATTTAACTATTTTATAACTCAAAGATCAGATGTTTCATGTTCAGATCCTTGAGGTTAACTAATCATTACAGGGTTAGTGTTGTGATGTATTGCTACAGGTTTGCAAAAGTCTCCACAAGTCAAATTTAACTAGTTACTACAAGCTAGAGTACGAAAATGGCCAATTTGGGGCTTTTGACACTTTCGGGATGCTTCCGGAGAAACCGAGAGAGGTTATTGTAAAAAATGATGTTGTAATACCTTCCCATAACTTGGATTACACCCAGGTCACTCATGTGGGTCTCTAGAAGGAAATTCATAAATTTGCCCAAATCTGCAATAATTTTCAATCTGCCAATTTCCGCCTCGATCTCTGTACAAGTGAAGGAGAATGAGGAAAATATGGAACATGGGTTTTGGTCCCAGTATAACCATTTTTCTAGCCATCAAACAATTTTCTAAAATTCCTTACGGTTTGAAAGATATTTTGAGTTCTCTGAGGCCAATTTATATAAAATGTCCAGATTTGTACATAACAATCAAATTCGGATTTACCTATTTTGATGCCACAATTACGGTTTGATAAGTTCTTGTCCTCCATTCATGCATTGAACAACATCAACATCAACCTTTAGCTATTCGAAGGCTCTCCAGAAGAATTAAATATTGCATCTTTTAGTTTGCTGTTATGTTTTTTGGCAAATAGTCATGTTTTTTTTCATTAATAGCTCTGTATAAAGCCAAAGCTCTGCATATATGCCAGAGAGGAGGCAACACTGAACTTGTGAAGAATTTTACTGTATGATCACAACCAGTTTGAATATAATCGTGATGCTACTCTTGTTCTGAAGCTGTTTTCGGATGCGTTGATTGGAATGAAGTTTATGTTTTGACTGTGAACCAAATCGTTTAGTTACTATAAGTTATTAGCCCCAGGTGTGGCCGGGCCCACCCATCTAGGATTGTTTGTATTTGAATTAGCAGTAACACTACAAACTTAGACTTGTTCAATTTCCATTTCCATTGACAAGTCTGTTGCGTGGATTGTTATTGATTGATTGATTACTAGTTATGCTTGCAGAAGTCTTTGTCACATTTATGAATCACAATTGGATTTTGGTGTGATTTTGTGCCTTTCGAACCAGAGCCACCCCATCGCTTTGTTTTCCCTCACCTCGAACACATTATATGGTCATTAATATATTGATTGGACTTGTCACCCATAGTGGATATCCAAGTCCCTAACTCTTTCAAATAGCTCTATATGAAGAATGATTTCAATTGAGTTGAATAGGCTTTGTCTATTTTCCCTAAATCAACCTCTGTTTGATTAAAGAGAATCGACTGAAATCAATCCCAATTGTATCATTACAGAGGCATTTGAAGATAGGTTGGCACTAGCTAGATCATTTGAGAGACTTAATGAACTTAATTAAATCATCGAACTGGTAGTTTCAATACATGTCTGTGTTGCACAAATGATTAATTGACTTGTTTTGTTGTGGATTGATGCGCTGTAAACTAGTATAAACATTAGAGGGACGTTTTCAAAAGACCCATTCTATAGTTACCATTTATCTCCTCTGTTCATTCAATTGCTAATACCGGTGGTAAATCGAAACGATCATCCTCACTTTTGTGCAAAAGACAGTCTCCTTTGAATGAATGGCTCCTTTCTCAATTCATATGTTAGGGTGTTTACTCCATGAATAGATCATCATTCTGACTTACAACAACATAGTGATTTGTTTGATTGTAGCATAGAATTAGGTATAGCCTTCAGGATTGATAGTTGAGCATTAAGTGAGATAAGTATCATAGTTGTTTTCATTTATTAAAATCTTGTAAGTGATCCATTGAATGAAAAACAACAAGATAAAGCAAAACAGAGTAATTCTTCCAATTGATACTTGAACCCTAAACCTTGATCTGAACATAAACCCTTAAGTACATAATGATTGGTTGACTGAAGCATTAACATGATAGATCACTTATTGAATTAGTAATTGGATTATTATAGATTAGTTATCATTATTGGCTCTGGTAACGAATGATTATGGCATCAATAGTTTAATAAGCTGAGTGGTGATTATCATAGGATTGTTTGATTTCTTTCAAAGAATTGTCATTATAGAATGCTTGTTGAAATGATTGAGTGACTTTTCATAGAGAGTCTGGTACCAACATGCAAAGTTTCATTAGGGTTTGGTGTGAATATAAGCTTGTTTTTGCCACTAGGAATACTCAGTTAAGTACAGATTTGAATATTAGAACTTGTGAAGATTTTAGGTTGAATTTGATTTTTAGTTTTGCTCATTAGACAATAAGATTTGCGAGTATTTATTTCATAAATCATTAATAAGGAAATGATTAAACTCTGACATAGTCCTGTACAGAGAAACCGCAAGGCAATTCGTGCTTACGAACCCCGGGTTGACAATTAATATTAAGGGATTTAATCTAACAAATTAATCTCTTAACAAATCCCCGGATGGAGCCCAAGTGACCCACTTAGTCCTCATCCTAAAAATTATGCAGAACTTTCCAATATTTTCCTCGGACACCCTGACTTGTCTTCCTCCCGGGAATTGTGCATTTCTTCCCAATTGGGTTCCACCTTACAGTGGTCACTGTTGTCCCTAATTGCACAATTTTTCCTCCCAGTGACCTCTGTGCAATTTTTCCCAAAAGCACTCTAGATCCCCTCATCCTGGCTTGAGTTGTGCTCTATGCAATTTCAGTGTCTTTTCCTCCCTCCTGGTCATTTAGACCTAAAATGAAAACAATGCATCATGCTAGACTAGGAGATTTTTGGGTTTGATGTTGTCTCGTCATGAGGAATTGCATGAACATGTACATTGAGGGAACATGGTGCGACGACAAATGGGATGAAGAAGGAGTGCATTTAGAAGACTTGCTCATAGTTGAACGAACATACAAATCACATCGAGAAAAAAACAAAAGGGATACATGCATTGAACTATCAAGCAAAGACGAAGACCATCGAAGAATCTGCAACACTTTTCCATGCAAAGGTGAAGACATAACACACCGAGAGCACATCCATCACTTAGTAGCATAACAACTTGACATGGACACCACAGTGAACTAGTACATGTCAACAATGTCCTGTCGAGTTGTGTCATGAGTTGTCTCAGCCACATCACTACTATGGTCCATACTTGTTGTAATCAAATGTAATGTAATGTGAAATTCCAAGAGATGCACATATGAAGTTGAAGAGTCACGTCAGTTGAAAAGTCATAGGAATTTGAACGGTCATGAGGGAAGTCCAAGAGTCATAAGGGTCAAGCATCACCATTGGCTATATATGCTCCCTTATTGTATGAGAAAAGGACTTTTTCACCTTGGTTCCTCTCACATAGCCTTGAGAATCTGTAGTTTGTTCTTTGAGGAGCAAGGATTGGCTCCAGTGTCCCCCTATTGGGACTAGTGATGTATGGTGTACATACGTGTCTTGGAAATTTTGCTTAATTCAGAAGTCTGTCTCAGGCCAGCACATTTTCACACATGCTTTGTATCAGTTTGTAAGAGTATTCTTTAAATGTTTGTAATGCATGTTTTCTTAACATGTACTAAGACAGTTCAACTACTTTGGTTATATTAGTACTTGCATTGTTGAAGATGTGTTGTATTGTTTATCATTGTGTCTCGTCTGTGTGGACTACTCCGCAGGACATTAGACATACCATTCTTGTTTTCCTTGGTTATAACGTCTGTCACCCCTATGTGGACTACTTCGCTGGACAGTGTACATGTTTTCCTTGCACTTGGTTTTAACGACTGTCGCATCCACTGTGGACTATTTTGATGGATGTTGGACAAGCCCTTCTTCTTTTCGCATGTGTCTCTCCCTGGGTGGTACTACTACCTCTCATCTAGAGGCTCACTTTTTCCCTCTCCCTTACAGTAAGAGAACCCAAACACAAAGTTACATTATGCACTCACCAGGCATACTCACCTCGCTTTCTTGAAGTTACAAGCATAACACTCTCATGTGCTAAACAACAAGAGCTAAGGCAAATCTCTAAGATAATGGCAACTGGGCCATCGTACCGGATGGGACTCCTACACCGAATGGTGTGAGGTCTAGTTGAGACTTCATAACAGGGAGATCCCTTGAATGTTGGTGGGTCTAGCAACGTCAACATAACCCAAATTTGTCAAATCTATACAACCTAGTAATGTCTTCAACAATTCAAGTTGCTAAAATATGCTTAAGATCCTTTTATATGATTACATCTTGAGGTGAAAATTATACTATTTTTCATTCTCTTGAAAGAGTGATTTTATATACTTATAAAAGTTATAGAAAATACTTGGAACACACCTTATTTCATTAAAACGGCCATAATCTAGGTAAACTATTCTAGAACCTACAACACTAACATATGTATAATCACCAACAAATGCTTGTTTGGTGTTACATTATTTAAGAGTAGAATTCAAAATACAAATTTATCGTTAGTGATATGTTTAGATGCTCCATAGGCAGTAAACTACTCATTATAAGAAGAATAATATGTTGCATTCCAAGAAAAAACAAAGACAAACAATGCATGCCCAACATAAGAAGATGTAGAAGATGAAAGATCTAGATCCATGTTGTTTTTCTTTATTGTTCTTTATAGTATTTTCTTCTTCTCAAAACATTAGGATTTTGTACAACCATCTCACTCACAAAAAATACAATTTTCCTTTTTACTTGGCTCCTTTATCATCATTGGGAGTAGAATCTGGCTAAGATCATTTAAGATCATTGTTTTGTTCATTCTCGTGAGGATGTTGCTTCTTTGGATGCTTGGGGCCTTGATTCTATTATGCTACTAAGAATTTGTTTGAAGTATGTATAATGTTGATCAATCCAAAGTGCATGAGATTATTAATCAAGGATATACTTACAAAATGCCCTTGTTGAAGCATTTTGTGATTCTCTTGTGGCATGAATTATTATATACAAATAAAATGGGAATTTCCAAGCTTAGCAAAATTAGCACGCATAAGTTGGACATCTTCCTTCCTTATCTTACATTCTACAACTAAAAGTGTAAATGTCTTAAACATAGATAAAAAAATCCTCATTGCAAAAGGAATCATTAGGATTCAAAGCAATTAAATAACTTTTGAGCTAGTATGCTCAAATCCCATTATGTTTACCAAACATGTTTTCTATATTTTACCAAATTACGTCTAGGGTTTCAATCCCTTGAAGGTGAAATTGTAAATCCCTAGAGATTGACGTCACTATCAATCCATGTGCTATCATTTTTATTATCCCAATTGGCTTTGTTTAATACATCAAGGAGGGAAAGTTCTATTCCTAGGGTAACACAACAAAGTCCCTTACCTTTGGCAAACCTTCCATTGGCAATTTCCATGAGTAGTTAGAACTGATAAGTAAGATCTCACTTGGATTGATCCTATCACAATATGAAGGTAACATGGTTTCAAAAAATAAATTGACTACTTAGGTAGAAAGAGGTTAAAAAATAACACTTAAAATGAACTCCAAATGATAAAATCATGCCCATTTGAAGAAATATATGAAAATTAAAAAAATAGTAACCAAGATGTCACATGGAAGGTGAAGGTTGGATCTCTTGGTGATGGGTGCATGATGAGGCTCTTTACTCGTAAAGGGAAAAATAATTGCCTTCCGTTTCTAGATTTGCTTTATAAGATCAATTTTACAAATATATCAATTTTGTAACTTAAGCAACTCACTTTTATAAGATAAGTGAGCACATTTTTACAATAGAATTACTTTATAATTTAAAGTTGCATGCAAAAAATAATTTTTAAAAATTATTATCTATAAGTAACTCACTTTTATAACTTAAGTGATATGCATTTTGATGATTCACTCAAAATGTTGGTCACCTTAATATTCTTACACAATATTCTAGAAGCTTCCATCATCATATTGCTAATTGTGAAAATCTACATGCGAAGACATGTTATAAAAATATTTATAATTATAATAGCATGCACTTTTACTAAAATATAAGTTAAAGAAAGAAAGACTTGAACTTAAAACCTTTATGTAGTGCCCCATTTTGATTCAACTATTGAGATAAACTAGACATTATAATTTGAGGCAATTTGTTTACAAATGACCCAATTTATTGACTCATTTTATGACGATGAAACTTAAACTCTTAATTATCTATTTGAGTTTTAAATGATGATTTCTTAATGAGTTTATTTAAAAGTTTATACAGTGACATAAATGAATTAAATGTTATTAATATGATGCCACTGAATGTATCGGTTTATATGATTTGGATAAACTGAAGTGAAAAAGTTAGATACAATAACTTTCAGGTGATTGTCCTAGTGTGATAGGAAACCATATGGGTGCATTGATGTGGGATTGTGTCATCTTATATTGAACTTTGAATTGAGTTAGATAATCATGAAATTTATGTGATTATGTTATATTTTGATTTTGGATTATGAAACTATTGACACATTAATTGTAGTGTACGCAAGTATAAGGAATATGTTTGTCGATTTATCCACATATGAGCAATGGAGTTGTATGGAAGTCTACTAACTATCTAGGGATACTTTTCTTCCAATATTGGATTTTTTACGAGCGTAGGTTGTGGGTTCAATCACTCATGCAACTTAGTTGATGGGTGCACAATAAGATGAAAGTCTTATTTTGTAGTGATTACTAATTTCTCAACAGAGGGAAACAAACACTGAGTTAACAAGGTCTTCATAGTTGTGTCATTTCCCCACCAAGAAAAGTTGGATATTTTAAGGGCATGTAGATGATAACACCATTGGAAACACAAAAAGGTAATTATCAAAGGGCATGCGAAACATGGCACCCTTGGTATCATGTATGAAAGGTTAAATTGAATGTATAAAAGAGAATAAACTTCACATGCATAAATTGTTTTAGTAATAAAAACATAATATAGTTTATGAAATTTACTTAAATAGAAAAAATTAGTTACATTACCGTAGGAAAAATAAACATATAAGACAAACTAGTATCTCATAACAAGGGAGATACTCTAGTTATTAAATTATTAAAATGAATAATATAATTAGGAGAATGTGTTTGAAATGAAAATAAGTAAATTATTAATTAACAAAAAATAATTACTAGTGCACTCTTAAATTAAGGAGAAGAGATAGGAAGAAGAACTCCAATTCAAATAGAAGTGCGGGGAAAAGGAAAATGGATTGATGAAAGTTAAAATGAACTAATAAATAAACAAACTAGTAACTCCATCTGCAACCATTAATATATGAAGTGATAAGAATATCAATGGGAACAACTAGGAGTGAAAATAGGAAATGTGGGAGTTGAGTGAGGATATTTCATTATTATATAATTTTAAATAGGTAATTACATGTGGACTTTGGGATATCTGTCACATAGATGGGTGAATATTAAATAGATAATGATTTATTAGGATGCATTTTGGCATGATTTGAACAAGTGGCATCAAACATAGAACCTAAACTTGGGCTAATAAGAAAACACCCTTATGCATCATAACGTTGGATAATTGTCATAATATTTAGAAAACAATCATCGGTATTTGTTAAGAGTTTGGTCTATTGAAGTTTGTATGAAGTGGAGATCTCAAGCCTAACAACTTCATTCTTTAACTTTGTTGTTAGATAGGTACTTTTCCACTCAACCCAATTACATCCCAGACATCCTTGGGAAAGGAGAGTACCCATTGGATTAGTATGGTGGTCAACTAGTGGATCATCCAACAATGGATAGGTTGTTGCAAGAAGTTTCAACTTGTAAATTAAGCTTGTAAAGTTAATAATCAAGTTTACAATAATCCATGTAACTTATTTTGAATAAACGTTGTGATTGTATTTAGTTTTTAAGAGTTTATCTGGTTATTGATTATAATAATATTGTTGAAGAATTCATTAAATTATTTGAATAAAGTGATACAAGACTTGAGTAATTATTTTATTCTTTATTTGTAAAATGAAATCTAACCACATTAAGAAAATCTTGAGATATATTTCTTTTGTCATTGTTGTTTAAGATTAAACCCTTCTACTATATAAATTTCGAATTTCTTATATGTAAGAGAATTAAAAAAAAAAACAATAATGTTTATTTTAAGTAAAATCAACCTATCTCAAAAAATTCAATTTTACTATAGGCATTTAATTATTATTATAATTAGTATTTAATAACAAAGGATTGCTAGTAGCTTTCAAGTGTACTTTACTTGATAGAGCATGTAAACATGTTATATAAAATAATATCAAGTTTTTGGTTTCATCCTTCAGTCAACCTATATCCATGTTAGGGATAGACATGGTGCACCTCGTAATTATATTAGTAATACACTGAATCAACCTTGTGCCACATGAATACAAACTTACCTTATATATAGATTCCACTAATCCAAAAAGATTAATTTAATTATAAACATAAACTACTACCCAATTAACACATATATTCCCTTAGTTCACCTCAATTTCATTCTAAAGCAAATCCTTAATTGATTAAATATTAACTTTTAAGAAGTGTGGTTATCACTGCAACAGACCTTTGGACCATTGGATTTTATCATTTTATTCCACTGTGAAGCAATAGGGCATTTGAGTGATGAATTTAGGTACATGTTTAAGTTATTTCTACTACCGTCACAATTTACCATTACATTAGGTTTTGTTTTCCTAAAAGATAGAGCTTAGTAGTACTCATATTATGCATTTGATATAATTATATAACTAAAGTCTAATCCATAAGCTAAGACACCATCAATTGGTTCTGATTTACCTTGCTAACTTTCAAGTAAGTAGATGAATTGAAGTCAAATAACATTTTTTAGCACACTCTTAATTATCCGTAATCATTGTTACTAATTATTTCTATGTCATCACATTTTGATCACAATTTTAAATAAATTCTAAGTTAATTGGTTAATTTTACAACAATTGCTTCCATTAATTTTTAAATTTCATTTTTGTGAATTAGTTAAAAATATTTATATATTCTAGTATATTATATCTAATTTTTTCTTGAGAAGGAAACCCATAAATGTATACATTTGAAATAGGAACAAAGTTACATTTTGCATATGTTGAAATGCATTTGAGTATTATAGCCTCACGACAAAGCAACAAGGCCAAAAGACCAAGCAAGAAGCAAGCCACACAAGCCCGCCAAGACACCACAGGAAATGAAAGCAGCGAAAACCGAAGACTACAACATGGAAGAAGCAAAAAAAAGGGACAAAATAGCAGCAAGAGATCACTACAATGAGCCTGCTCCCTTAACTCCCCACACACAACTGATCACAGGATATTGACAAGCCACCTAACCCCCAAAATGAAACCACACGAGAGAGAAGTAACAAGGTGAATTTTGAGAGACGGTCCACCAAGAATAACAAAAAGCAAAAGGTTACAACAACACCCATGGAAACACCATTGAAACATATCATCAACCGTAAAGAGGAAGAGAGGGCCGTAATGGCTATGGTTCTAGCCGACAAACCCCCTAAAAAATGAAACCTAAAAAAACTAGTCGGCGAGGGAAGCATAAAATTTACAGAGCCAATTAAAAAACTCCCATCGTATTGTAGGCATCATATATCTATTATTTCTACCATCTATATTATAATTCTTTTAGAGGAACTAGTTTAAAATCAATTGTAGCTAATAATTATATTATAATAGATAATTATAATTTTAAATTCACTTATAGATATATTTAAATTATAATTTATAAAATGTTATAATAATAGGCTATCTATATTTTTTGGCCTTATTATTGTATGATATTCTCTATAATATAATATGATATTGAAATAAATTTAAATATTTGGGAGTTTTAAAAATTTACTTGTACAAGTATTAATTTTTTTCCAAAGAAAAAATCGAACTTTTTATAACCAAATAAAAAGTTACATAGTAAATGCCGAGGCATTCAGTTTGTTGTATGATTTGAAAATCATAGAGCTCCACAGGATGTGAATACCATTCTTGTCCAAACCATGAGGGAAAAAGATAGACCACTGATCTGAAAACATGGACCTCCTCATATCGAGGAAAACAACCCCAATCTCCAGCTCAAGATAAACAATACATAACAGTTTTAAAACTAAGTCCGAAAGTCTCTAGCTCAAGATAAACAGTACATAACAGTTTTAAGACTAAGTTCGAAAGTCTCCATGAGAGGATAAAAACGATGCATCCAATTCCTAGGCCTCCTCATTGAGGAAAACAACCCAAACAGGAAGTAGAACATAAGTTGACCGAAGTCTGAAAACAGTTTATACAAATAGTGACAAAAAAGAGATAAACATCATGATAGCTGTTGTAAACAAAATCAGGCTGTGCAGAAAGCCTGAAGAGTCCATGGTGTAAACAAGCTATGAATATGGTGGCTGATCCGACACACGGATCTCTCCCTGGTCTTCATCCGTTATTCTCCAACTACCCATATCTTGTTGCAAACCCTCTTTAGAAAACCTGTCTGCTGTCTCATTGCGATCCCTATAGACGTGGCAAAGAGAAAAAACATTAAAGGAGTGCTTTAACTATTTTGTCTCTTCTAATAAAGGTAATATGATATAGTTTTGACATCTGCTTTGCCCATTGAACCATTTAATAACATTCAGTGAGTCCTCGAAGATCTAAACTGTGAAGATGTTCCTGTGAATAAGCCAGCATAAAAGCAATTTTAAAGCAGACAACTCCACAAAGTTATTTGTACCAGTTCCTAGGCCCACAGAGGCCTTGAGGCACTGGTTTTGGTTTATGTGAATTACTAGCCCTACTCCTGCTCTATTGTTCTGGGATGCCCCATTGAAATATGCCCACATAATGCCTTCCTTAATTTGTTCCTCAATAGCTTGTCTAGGCACATTCTCTATATCAGGCTCAGGGATATTTGTATATATATAAGTACATTGAATTGCAATAGCCTCAAAAGGGGTGTCCTTATCCAAAAAAATGCTCCTATTTCTGGCTATCCAAATGCCCCATGCTATGATGAGGGGTAAATTCTGCAAGTTCCCTTCCGGGTAAAGATGCCACCATTTTTGCCAAACATCTTAAAATAATTCCCCTTACCAGACTACATTCTTTTGGATGAGCTTCCCAACCTCCAACCACACCCTTTTAACAACCAGGCACTCTATAAATAGATGCCTTATTGTTTCAGAATCGTTTTTGCATAGCGAGCATCTCCCCGGTCCTGACTTATATCTGGCTTGAAGGATGTCCATGTTGGAACCTTTCGCTTGAGAATGCACCAAAAGAAAAGTTTGGCTTTTGCAGGGCATTTAAGCTTCCATAGGTGTTTTTCCCACCATTCCAGGTTCCCCCATCCTTTCTTTGACATAAGGAATTTATATCCAAATTTTGGGGAATAGGAATGGGAATCTGCATGGGCCCACACAAGTTGATCCGGTCTGTCTCTCAATCTCACATTTGACCTGGAGAGCTCTTAGGTATAATTCTTACAATCATCCCACCATTGGGACAACAGATCCAATTCATCCCCTGACAACCACGCTTGTCCCCAAATAGTTGAGTGACCTTGTTTCTCAATCTGATTAAGGAAATAAACTCCTTTGGAGTTGAGATGCCTGATAAGGTCTGGGGATAATGCAAAATTTTCATTACAGCCTACCCAGGGGTCTTTCCCTATTCGAAGGTTCTCCCCTTCCATACCTGCCAAGACAAACCTTGCTCAATAATCTTGAAAGCATCTAAGATAGCCTTCCAAACAACAGAGACATTCCCTTTTTTCTTAATTGGATTCCTTATCCAGTCTTCTAAAGGGACAGTGTCAATGTATTCCCTTTTCACCACCATCGTCCACAGGTTTCCCATCTTAATTATTCTCCATCCTAATTTTGCTGCTAATGAAGGTCCAAAAGCTGTGAGATATTTTATTCCCCATCCTCCCCATTCCTTTGGCCTTGCCACCTTCTCCCATGCTACCCAAGGTAGGACTAATTCCTCCTTTTATCCAACCCAGAGAAATCTGCTACAAATCCTCCTTATTTTCTCCAGAATGCCTTTAGGAACCCATGTTAAGGCTGCCCAATAAACCGGTATTGCTAAAAGGACAGATTTGATAAGGGTCAACCTTCCGACCCTTGAAAGCCACTTGAAAATCCAATGAGTAATTCTTGCTTCTATTTTTGCTATTAGCCAGTTCCAATCCTGTTTCCGATAAGCATTCGGTTTCAACCAGAACCCCAGATATTTGAATGGATCATCGAGTTTATGAACATTGAAGGGTAAGACTGTTGAAATTTGGGTTATCTCCTACTTGTTAAAACCCTCCAAAATCTCCTGTGATTTCCATTGGTTCACTTGCATTCCTGTGGCTTCCATGAAAAGATCTAAAATCCTCGAGTTCCTTTATCTCATTTATGTTCCCATCACTGAAGAGTAAAATGTCATCTACAAATAGTAGATGGGAAATAAACATATTGATCGCCACTTCTAACCCTCTTAAGGCTCCATCCCTTTTTGCCTTCTTTACTAATTGGCTCAGACCTTCAACAACCAGAAGAAAAAGCAAGGGCGAAAGAGGGCATCCCTGTCTCAATCCTCTTTGCCCTTTGAAAAAAGAGGAAGCTGCTCCATTTATCAAAACCGTGAAGCTAACACTTGTGATGCATCCCATGATCCAGTTTATAGAATCGACTTTGAACCCCAGATGTGTTAATAGAATCTAGATGTAAATCCAACTTATTCTATCATAAGCTTTTGATAGATCTTTTTTAATGACAACCCCTTTCCTTTTCATCTATTTGACGCTATGGATTTTTTCATGTGCAACCCCGATGGCCTCATGGATTTGTCTGCCATCTAAAAACCTAAACTGTTCATTTGATATGCATCTCGACAAAATTGGCTTCACTCAGACCGCTATCACTTTTGCAATAATTTTGTAAATACAGTTACAAAGTGAGATTGGCCTGAAGTCTTCAAAGGAACCCAGATCTTCTTTTTTTGGAATTAGTGCTATGAAAGTTGAGTTGAAAGAGGGGTAGATAGCACCTTTCCTCCTGGATTCTTTGACCACCTCCGTCAAATCCTGTCCAATATGATCAAAAAAGTGTTGGAACAGTTCAATTGTCCACCCATCCAGGCCTGGACTCTTGTCTTTTTCCACTGGTTGAATGATTCTCTTGACCTCCTCCTTAGTGACTTCTCCCATCAGCTCCTCCACTTCATCCTCCTCCACATAGCGAGGAAAGCATTGGGCTGTTTTGATAACCTCTGCCAGTGTGACTTCCCCTTGATCTGTGAACAACTTTTGGAAGTGGCTTCTCCCCATGTGAGACAGAGTTTCAAAAGATTTTGCTTCTCTACCTTCTTCATCCTTTAGCTTCCAGATGGTGTTCGAGTTTTTCCTTCCTCTGGCATAATTGTGGAAAATTTTTGTATTTTCATCTCCCGCCTTCAGACAAACAACTCTACTTTTCAACCTCCATTCCTCCTCTCTTGCTAGAAGTATTTTACTTTTTTGACCTTCCAACAAGAGAATTCTGTCTTTTTTTCTCTTGAGTTCCATAGCCATCTGATTCAGGATTTTCCAGTTCTTGGAGTTCTAGACCAATTTTATTTAGATCTTCATTCTGTTTTTGTTTCCTAGCCTTCGACCACTCCACTGTTGGTTTTTTCAGTCTCTTAAGGTTTTCCATGAACATGAAGCCCTTTTCTTCAGTGGTGTTTATACTTGGAGATCTCCAGGTTTCTCTGAAAAGCTTATTGAAAGAGTCCTCCTGCAACCATGAGGAGCTAAATTTAAAAGGGGCTGCTAGTTTTTTGGAGGCTTGGAAAGCTCGAGAAGAATTGGAAGGTGATCTGAGTTTCCTCCCTCTCCTACCCATTGATGGAAGGCAGGGATCCTTGATGCTACCTCTTCACATAGGAGGAACCAATCCAATCTTTTTGCAATTCTGGCTTC
This sequence comes from Pinus taeda, assembly GCA_000404065.3. Lineage (NCBI taxonomy): Eukaryota > Viridiplantae > Streptophyta > Pinopsida > Pinales > Pinaceae > Pinus > Pinus taeda. The sequence continues at coordinate 62,505 of APFE030250758.1, read as the reverse complement.
CCTGGTTCGTCAATTCCTCCACGTGGGCCTTAGTTTCAACAGGTGAGTGTTAAGCAGATTAAGGAAAAAATCTGATAGCGAGTCTTCTCTGGCTATTGGACCCCAAGTTTCAGCAGTTCCAATAAATAAATTGAGGTCTCCGCCTACCACCAGGTTTGGATTCCTTATCACTGATTTGGAGAGCAATGAATTCCAGAATGAATCTCTCCCTTGACATGGACCATAAATATTGACTATCATCAGGGGTACACCTAGTTTTGAGGATAGGACTTCCATACCAATTGTGTGCTCCATCCCCCAAAGATTCCTCAATTTCAATCTTTCTTCCCTGATGCCCATGGCTATACCTCTCGAGTGTCCTATGGAATACTTCCACCCTGGGAGGAGGGAAGTTAATATATTCGATACTTCTTCACCCCTGCCTAAAGTTTCTTGCAACATAAGGACATCAGAGTTGTATCGATGGACGATTTCTTTGAGAGCCAGTTTTTTAGGTTTACTGGCTAAACCCCTATAGTTCCAGGACAGAAATATCATTTTACAACCTCCACATAGGGTTTCACTGCTCTAAGAACCCCAGAAATAGACATTTGTTTCCCGTCATCCACATCCATCTTAGCTCTCACTTGAGCTTTTAACAGATCAAATTTCCTACCTCTCGTTTTCTGTTTGTTACTTAGGGACAAATCCATACCTAATCCCCCTACAGGCTCCAAAGGAGGTGGTTCTATATCACGAGAACAGAGGTTATAATATTTTGAATCTGGAAGGGGACCTCTCCTTTCTCCCTCCACCTCAACCGGAACCCCCTCACAGTTCAGATCTAATTTGGGGATGGATGTTATGATGCTATCAACATGTGAATATTTAGAAAATGTAGGATTATTACTAATATGAGCACAAGAAAGTAAACTAGCATCTTTTATTGATATAGATGGAGAAAGGGGTGGAATGCTTGAGTCCAGTTGCATACCCTTTGGGTCATTAGAGAGGGGTGCTGCAGGTGCTTCTAAGGTATCTTGAACATACTTCTCGGGCTCTTGTGTTTGTATAGGAGGGGACTCCTGAACTGGGATCTCCTGCTGAACTGGATCCTCTATCTTCTCCTCCTGACGTCTGTCCAATTCCATGGAATCCGACCCCTGATCCTTCTCTAACAGTGAGGTCTTTTCTTTCTCCGCTTCCAAGGGATCCACCTCGGCCTTCCTCTGCTTCCGCCTACAACGATATCCTAGAGGGCAATCTCTTGCCAAATGACCGTAAACATGACATTTGTGGCATCTAAATGGCAGATTTTCATAATCCAGAGGCTGATCATAAATGAAGTCTTTGTATTGAATTTTGATATTTTCCACAAGTCCTTCCCTAGGATTCAATCTCACCAGTATTTGAGCCATCGTCATGCCCCTCGTCTGAATGAAGGACATGTCTGTTTCCAAGTATGTGTCAATATGATTCCCAATGGATTTGAAGATTAATTCCACCCACAAGAAGGGTGGTAGTCCAAGCACGCACACCCAAACAGGAATGTCCTCCACCTTCTCTCACTGAGCATCAAAGAGAGGAGTCCAACACTTGAACATTACTGGGTGGCTACCGAAATCCCAGTTCTTCCCCAGAACCCAATCTGCCGCCCCTTTCTTTTCATATCTTACCATGAACCATCCTTTCACCAAGGATATTACTTGGAAACCCTTATCTGGAGCTGAATGCCATTGTTGCGAGGCCCAATTTTGGATAAATTGAGTGGAATGTTTCTTTCCCCTTGCTCTACCCAACAGGGTAAGCTCAGCTACTTCAATGGCTTCTTCTATCTGAGCATCCATACCTAAGACTAGGTTTGCTACGGGTTCTTTCTTTTTGATGATTTTTTGCTTTTTCCTCTCTTCCCCCGTCTGCCTCTTGCCTGACCCCTCCTTGTTCTAGGCAGCTGCTACACCATTTACTACTCCTTCCTGCTGAGAACCAGAATACTTCCCTGTGCCAGTGATAAGGTTTTCTCTTTCTTACCTTTATGCTGTTATCCCGCTTCCAGAACCTCCCACTATCCCTTCTAAAATCCCCAAAACCCCTATCTTTTCGGGAAAACCCACTCCACCTACATATTGAGGGACCTCCTTCCTGAGGGCTGAACCCTGTTCAAGCCCTAAATCCACCTTCCCATAAAGCAATCTGGGGTTTGACAGGTCCCGACCTAAAAGGTTTTTTCTAGCAGCCGATTGCTACTCCACCTCTGCAGACCCTAAATTTACTTTAAAACCACAACCTGGGTTATTCCCCAACAATTTCCATAGACCACGACTGTAAACAATATCCTCAAGACCTCCAGAGAAAAGATGTTCAAGCAAGAGGGATTTCTTAATACTTACTTGTTGAATCTGTTGGGTTTCCACTTGTTTGAAAGCTGCCACCTGGATTCGTGTCTCCTATGGCGGAGAAAACGCTGATGCTCCCTGGCTGCTTAGAAAGGTCAGCCCCAAACTTTCCTCCAGAAGACCTATCGTTTTTCTATGATTCCAGGTTGCTTCCGAGCATGATTTGGCACTCCCATGGTGTCCAGCTAGCCCGATGTATCGTTCAAGGTTTTGTGCAGTAACATCCACCCCCCATACCGATAGAATGTCTTTCGGCTTGGGATCGAGATCAATGGCCTCGCTAGGTTTGACCATGATTAAATAATTTACAATAGGTAAACGCGAACAAAAACCTGGCCGCAAACGGTCCATTTCGACCCCCTTCATTGTCAAGATATAGCGGTGAGCAGCTCGGGGACAATGACAGCAAGGAGGCTACCGTGAAAATAACCCTTGAAAAGATTTCGGCAGCCATTTTCTATGGGGGATCATCTGCGGCCCACGTTCCCAAGTACCCTGCCTACGAACCCTCCAGCTGTCCCTGTCTGTTACCGCTTCTTGCCACCTGTGTGCTTGCTCTGTTTGTTGTCCACCTCCCGTACACCTGCCACAGTGTCGTAGACTCCTAGCCCTCCACCTGCAGAGCCCTGGGCCCTTGGCCTTGCAACCCTCGACCAAACCCTAGCTCCCTCCATCCAACCATTCCATTTCTACTTTTTTGTATTCAATTGTATAAGTATTAATTACTTTATATAGGAAGGAAAATTTAATTATATAAGTATTAATTACTTTATAAAGGAAGGAAAATTTAACTGTATAAGTATTAATTACTTATATATATATATATATATATAGATAAGTTTACTTTCATGACACATATTACAAAATTATGACATTGACATAAAACATGTATATTACGAATATGTACAGTTATTGATAGATAAAAAGTTAGCATCTAGAAGGGTGTATATGTCGTATTAGAGCTATATTCGATTAATTGGACTTTAGACCCATTATTACTTTGCACACTACAAATTCTTATTATTATTTATTCAACTAAATGAAAGTTTAATTAATAAAATTTGATTTTTTTCTTATGCTAGGTAGATATGGGTAGAAGAGGAAGCAGAGGTAGGGAAACCAGAGGTTGATGTACATGTCCTCTACCACAACCTACACCTTACCACTATTTTCCAAGGGCAAAGGAACATGTTCAAGAACATGGACATATATTTGTAGGGGAAGTAATCACCATGATGCACTCATTTCGAAGGATGCCTTATGCATTAATGAACATACATCCTTTTCATGTTGAAGGATCACAAAATCTCACAAGCAATCATACACTAGAGAGCTAGAAAATGTCAAATTTTCAAAGTTTTGTGGTTTTATAGATGGATAGTTACCTAAATCCCAACAAAAACCATGGAAATGTTATTTTCTTTGAGCGATTATACCTCCAAATTCAAACTATATATGAGAATATACAAGATAGAAGGAAGTGCATTATTGTGGTGAAAGACCCTATTACTATAGTTTGGAACGAATGTGTCTAAAATTTGATGGGAGTTATTTGAGGAGTGTTTTAGAGAAGGAGACATTTCTAAAGAATTTATTGAAAGACAACAAAATGAATTTCATTCACTAATACAAGATAATATATTACATTGGGTATCCACTTGCATAACATGTGCATTCTAGGGATATTAATGAATACCACTAATTTCACTAGATGTTAAAAAGTAACTCACAAAATTCTTTTATTGGACCTCCTTACCACTGCACATTTCCAATATAAAAGCCCCTATTTTTACTAGATATCCCCTATTTTTACTAGACACTTTGTTTATACTCCCCACTATCTATAAAACCCCTAATACCCCACATCTTACCCGCTAATACCTATAATATATTGGCCGTATTTTTTTACAATTTTAAAACCCCTTTTATGGATTGATGTGATAATATGTTGGTTAAAAAGGTGAAGCTCCCATGAAAGATTAGTGTTTGAGTATGAGGCTAGGTTCATGACATTGTTGAGATATGTTGAATTTGTAGCTTGGGAGGTACTCCAAACCCTAGGCTAAAGGGTTGTGGAGGAATGGGCACCACAAAGGTGTTTTATGGGCTTAGAACCTAAGGTGGGGGTCTTTCACCCAAAGGAGTAGGGTCAAAACCAAGATGGCTTTTATTTATTTTACTAATGGAGATGATAGAGGACATCTAGAGGAACTACGAGTAACAAAAATCATCTAAATCACAAGTCTAGAAATGGAGAAAATAATTTTTGAATATTATGTGTGGGCTTGTGGCACTAAAGTGAAGTTGACCTAGCTTAGGATAAGCCCTTAAGGGCAAACATTGCCATGAGGAGAAAATGTATAAATAAGAGGTAAGGGAGACCTCATTGGACATTCATCCATGTGAAAACACATCAAGGAAATCTATAATTTAGGCGCAAAAGGAAGATAACTCCGAGCGAAGGTGAGGAGGGGTAAGGTAGCATCTCTTCTAGACTGTTTTGGAGGGATGAGTTCCATAGGCAGGAGACTAAGGATTTTGGAGGATATCTGGGCAGATTCTATGCACAAATTTGGTGTGTTCTTCCTCTATTTAGAAGTCACAAATGTCTGTATATATTGCAGGAGTCTAGGTGTCTCTTAAAGAGAGCCAAAAGGCTTCAAAGTATCCTCATACTAGGTCGCATCCACAACAATCCCAGTGCATGGATTGGAGGAGCATAAAATGATTGATTTGTCTCTTAAATAGGGTCATAGGGATATGAGAATATTCCATAGGTTGTGTCTCTTTTGGAGATGGAAGAGATGTGCCCTCACACCAGGCCACAATAGAAGAAGGGTCAGTGCCGTGATTTCAGAGGAGAATGCAGGTCTATTGGAGTGTGTGCAACAAGGAATTAGGCTGACGTGTTCCCTAACAAAGACTATCAAAACTGCACATAAGCCAAGGACAAGTGAAGTAGAGAATCATGTATGATTGTCTTCATTTGTTGATGTGTTTGTTAAGAGGATGGGGTCATAGTTTAGGACGTAATTAGAGTAGCCAAAAGAGTAGGAGTTAGGAGGGATGTAATGGATTTCTCCAAGCCCTATGTGCAGGTCATTGAAGGAAAAATGAGCTGCAAGGAGATGTAGATTTGACATAAGATCAAGACTGATCCTTGAAGGAAAAATGAAGGAGGTAAAGGGAGCATATTACATCAACCCAAGTTCATTGTTGGATAAGGATGTTTGACAGTGATAGGTGGCATTCCTCCATGCCTTAAGGAGTGTATTCATTGGGAAACACATGAGGGCACTAGTGGGAAGAAAGTCCCTAAGGGTTGTGTCCTTAAAGGACTAAGGAGCAACTACTTGGGCAAGAAGTCCCAAAGGATTTGTGGAGTAGCAATGGGAAGTTGAGAGTTGTTCATAAATGGAGTTGTGAATAACTCGAAACGAGTCTTGATGTGTTGATGCATTGAAGGACTAATGATCAACTAGAGAGCAGTTGGAGTCATACTCAGTGACCTAATGGAGTTGGTTCATTGATAGAGGTAGATTGGAGTTGCTGTAGATCGGGAGCCGAAGGAACGGGTATGTGTGTTCAAGGTATGACCAAGAGGAGCTGAGAGAGTGCACTACATCAACCCGAGGGTCATTATATCTTGTTAGGGTAGTTTGGTTGTCATAGTTGTTGACACCAAGTCCTAGTTGTAGTATTGTATCAATGGATGTATGAGAGCCATTATCCCTCGTACGGGAGCCCTAGCCTGTTGTATTATAGTTTTTTATTATAACAAATTTGGGTAGTTAAAAATTGTAAAAAGTTGTCTATATTTGTGCACATGTTGATTTACTGCTATTTATTGTTCTGTTGTGTAAAGTAGTTTGTTGTCATACTTGGATTGGTAGTGCCAATGATTGTAATATTCTAACCTAGACTCTAATATTGTGGAAAAAAACCATGGTATCAAAGATACTTTTAAGGGTCAGTGAATTAAAGTGTGCATATCGAAGCAACTCAGAAGGAGTTGAGATTGTCTAGATCATGGAGTAGAGGATTTAGCTAAAGACATGGAGATGTGGTATTGACTGGCTTAGCAGTGAGATTGGTTGCGAGTTCTAGTGGATTGGTGGAGAACTTGGTAAAGAAAAATTTGTTGTAGGGCAGGTTGTTAATCATGGACTTCCTTTGACTTGTCATGGATCGTTGGGACAACTCGACGATTGCTTTGGCATGGATGAGATTGGTTTGATCAAGATTGCTTCATGTGATGGATTGCAAATTGGCAGGATAGTATCTTCATTGGATCATGATGTTACATATCCAAGATTGGAGGGATGTGCATGAGTTGTGTTTGATCCAAGAGGATGAATTCTTGCAAGACTGGGTTGCAGTGATGATGGCCTGTGTTCAACCACAACTCAAAATGACCTTGTAGGACATAAGATCAATAACAGATTGAGCTAGTGGAAATTGTAGACTAAGAGGGAGTCTAGCTTCAGTGGGAGTAGCCCTATGGAAGCATTGAGGTCTTTAGGTTCAGATGAGATGAGGTAGAGGAACTACTGAGATAGTGTGGTTCATACTACATAGTATGTTGTAGTGATGGATGCTAGATGGGCTAGTGTTGTTGGTGATGATGATGGTGGAGACATCCTAGTGTTGGAAGTTCCTCCCTCGCTAAGAGGGAGTGTTGGGATTTGTAGCTTTGGAGATACTGCAAACCCTAGGCTAAAGGGTTGTGGAGGAATGGGCACCACAAAGGTGCTTTGTGGGCTTAACCCCAAGGTATAGGTTTCACACCCAAAGGAGTTGGGTCAAAACCAAGATGGATTTTATTGGTTTGAATGATGGAGATGTTAGAGGACCTCTAGAGGAAATAGGGGCAGTAAAAATCATCAAAATCAGAGGTATAAAATGAATATTATGTGTGGTTTTGTGGCACTAAAGTGAAGTCAACCTAGCTTAGGATAAGCCCTTAAGGGAATACATTGCCACAAGTGGAAAATGTATTAATAAGAGGTAAGGGGGACCTCATTGGACATTCATCCAAGTGAAAACACATCAAGGAAATCTTTGATTTAGCCGCATAAGGAAGAGGAATCCAAGCGAATGTGAGGAGGAGCAAGGTAGCATCTCTTCTAGATTGTTTTGGAGGGAAGAGTTCCGCAGGAAGGAGGCCGAGGCACTTGGAGGAGATCTGGGCAATGCACAAATTTAGTGAGTTCTTCCTCTATTTAGAAGTCATAGATGTCTATGTATATTGCAGGAGTCTAGTTGTCTCTTGGAGAGGGCCGAAAAGCATAGGAGTATTCTCATACTAGGACACATGCACAAGAATCCAAGCACAGGGATTGAAGGAGCACAAAAGGATTGATTTGTCTATGAAATAGGGCCACAAGGATTTGAGAATATTGTAGAGGTTGTGTCTCTTTTGGAGAGGGATGAGAGGCCTAGGAAGTGCCCTCACACTAGATCGTAATAGAAGAAGGGTCAACACCGTGATTTCAAAGGAGAATGCAGGTCTATTGGAGTGTGTGCAACAGGGAATTAGGGTTGATGTGTGCCCTAACTAGGACTATCAAAAGTGCAGAAAATCCAAGGACAAGTGAAGCAAATAATCAGGTATGGTTGTCTTCATTTGTTGATGTGTTTGCTAAGAGGATGAGGTCCTAGTTTAGGATGCTATTGGAGTAGCCAAATGAACAAGATTTAGGAGGGATGTAGTGGCTTTCTCTAAGCCCTAAGTGCAAGTCATTGAAGGACAAATGAGCTGCTAGGAGAGGAAGATTTGACGTAATCTCAAGACTAATCCTTGAAGGACAAAGGAAGGAGTTTAAGGGAGCATATTACATCAACCCAAGTTCATTGTTGGAGAAGGACGTTTGACAATGATAGGTGGCAACCCTCCATGCCCTAAAGAGTGTCTTCATCGAGCAACAAATGAAGGCACCATTGGGAAGAAAGAGCCTAAGAGTTGTGTCCTTGAAGGACTAAGTAGAAACTAGTTGGGAAAGAAGTCCCAAAGGAGTTGAGGAGCAGTAGAGGGTAGTTGAGAGTTGTTCACAAGCAACATTGTGAACAACATGATAAGAATCTCAATGTGTTGATGCATTGGGGGATTAACAATCAGCTAGAGAGCAGTTGGAGCCATGTTTAGTGACATAATGGAGTTGGTTCATTGATAGAGGCAGGTTGGATTTGCTGCAGATCAGGAGCCAAAGGACTGACATGTGTGTTCAAGGTATGACCAAGAGGCGCTAAGAGAGTGCGCTACGTAAACCAGAGGGTTAGTGTATCTTGTTCGGGCAATTTGGTTGTCATAATTGCTGACACCAAGCAACAGTTGTAGTCTTTTATCAGTGGATGTATGAGAGCCATTATCCTTGGTACGTGAGCCCTAGACCGTTGTATTACAGTTTGTTAATTTAAGAAAGTTGGGTAGTTAAAAATCGTAAAAAATTGTCTATATTTGTTCATGTGTTGAATTACTGCTATTTATTATTCTGCTGTGAAAAGTAGTTTGTTGTGATACTTGGATTGGTAGTGTCTGTGATTGTAATATTTTAACCTAGACTCCAGTATCGTGGAAAAACAACAAGATGTGCACCACATTTGAACACTAAAAAGTTGTAAGTCAAAAATCTTGTGTGTGTTGATCTATAACATTAGATGCATGAGGACATTAATTCCTCATACCTTACTCGAGGCAATTCAAAGGGATATCATATCTAAGGAAGAACTTGCAAATGGTGGTTAGTTTAGACCTTAAAATTTTTAATATCATGGGGATAAAGACCAACACCATAAACATGTAGTAGATCTAAAACATTATAAGTATACTGGGATGTGTTGAGGGGACTAGTGACAAGTACACAAAGATGATCAATAGGGAACCGAAGACCACCATACTAGTCACTATTGCAACAAACTTAATTGATACAATAGAGAAGTAGACCCACGTTTTCTTAGTTGGGTAGTGAGAGTCCCATGGCTAATTAGGAGGTCAATCAGCCTTAGCCTCTAAATTGTTTGCTTGAAGGATTCATTCTCTTCCTCCATTCGCCTAATGTTCCTTTTCTTTTCTTGCATAGAAGTCATCATGTTGAATTCTCCCCATATAATACATGGATTGTCCTAAAGTGTTAAGCCTAGCAATAACATGGAATTGAGGAAAATTTGTTTTAGAGCAAGGATAAAAAGGAAATAAACATTTGTATAAACCCTTGTTCTGTCATGCCATACATATTGAATTCAATTAATATTAATCTCAAAGTTTTGATGATAACCTCCATCTATAGAATGTTCAAATCCCATAAGAGAGCTAGGCCATTTGAGGTCCCTTTCGATGTCACAACAATTACTCCACAAGATCACCAAATCTTTTGTGCTATTAGGGTCATTGTATCCACATTGCATTTTGTTTCTAGTAGTAGAATAATCATTGGATTTTCTTGGTCTATCTATTTCCTTAGAAGTTTGTGCTTGAAGGGAGCATTTAAAACTATAATATTCCACAAAATAACCTTCATTTATAAACTTATAATAATCCACAAAATGACCTTCATTTCAAATGTGAAGTTAGAAGTTGAAATATTTTTCCAATACACTGATGGTCTATTCCAAGTAAACCAATAGGCCCCATTTCCTCCATATTTTGCTTCCTAGATTTCCTCCTTCATTTCTTTTGCTTAGACCATTGGTATTCGAAAAACAAGAAAGTTGACAGTCCTTGAATAAATCTGCCATTCAGAAAGGGTTGTCGCAGTTCAAGTTGTATGTGGCCGCACTACCTAGTCTGGGTTTTGCGAGAGACAAAGAGTAGAGGTATTGCAACAGAGTACACATTGATATTTGCACAACCTATCTTGAGTCTATGAGTTAAAAAAACAACCCTACATTCAGAGAAACATATCATTCACAGGTCACACATTTGAATTTTCTAGGGCAATAGTCTTGTGGTTTTTTAGATTCCTTAAAGAGTCCACACAGCTTGTTTTCAAACAAGTCTCAACTTTTTGTTACATCTTAAAATGGAAAGCAAATCAATAGTGAACGTTAAAATGGCAAGGAAACCTCAGGTTTTGTGGAAACAAATCATTTGGGTCAAGTCAAACCTGCTTCAACAGAGAAAACAGGAAAGTGGATTTGGGTAAATGCAAGGCAATGTTAGGGCATTTTAAGGCGTAGGCTTGCTTGCCTTGAATGGGAACAAAGAAGAAGAAAACAATTCCAAAGAAAGAAAATAATAAGAACAACAAAAATAAAAAAAGATTCAACCATTTATAGTCCCACATATACACCTCTTACTTGATCATCAGATCTCTATGTCCATGAACTGATGAAGACCAGGACAAGAGTGGAGATTTTGGAAGCTAAAGAATAGGAAAGGGACTGCAAAATTTCATAGATCACAATTGCAAATCGATGTTTAATGAAGGTAATAGAATTTTAAAATAACTGGTAACATTGTTACAAGAGGCTCTAGAGACAGAAAAACAAGAATGGTAAAGCATGAAGACAACGTGACAAACCATGAAAGAATCAATAGCAACAAATAAAGATGTGATCATTTCTAAAGCAACTCAGATAGATACACAAGTATCTCAACAAACATACCTTTCGAAAGAGAAGGAAAAAAATAACAATAGGAAAGATGGTCCAAAAGATATCAAAGCTAGAGTTGAAGACACTAATGGTTACATAAGGACAAAGGAAGAAGAAGATGCAAGTGCTCATAGAGCACATGAAAGAGAACACAAAGCAAGAAAGGACATGGAAACAAAATTTATTACCAGGGGAATAAGAGATTATGGGACGAATGAAAGTACTCTCAATTTGACAAGAGACTTTCTTAAAGAGAAACTACATTGGAAAGGGCAATTTTTCTAAGCAAGGAAGGTGGGGAAGATATGTGAAGAGAGGCCTCAACCCATAAAAGTCATTGTGGCAAGCGTGCAATACAAACACCATCTCTTGGGAAAAAAGAAACTCTTGTAAGGCTCACACTTCTTCCTAGATGAATATTTAACCAACAAACAACAAGAGAAGAGAAGGGAAGAAGTGGAGAAAATTAGAGCAACAAGAAATGAAGGGAAAAGGGCATGGTTGTACAATGGTAAAGAAATTATTGTAGTGTTTGGGCCTCAGGGAAAAACAAGGCAGCAAGTTGGTAGTAAAGAAAAAACAGAGAATTCGATAAGAGGGAGGAAAACAACAAGATCAACATGGATGAAAAGGGGTGAAGACTCAAATTTGAGTCTTTTGTGCCAAACTACGTAGCAGTGAAATCCTACCCAAGTCTACCTAAGTTTAGTTTGTTGGAATTGTAGAAGTTACCCTTGGAGGAAGGGACCTGGATTAGGGCCTATTGCAGAAGGTAGAGACATAATTTGTCTCACTGAAACTCATGAAGATGATGGTTGCAAAACTCCTTTGTTTGATAGTTATTTGAAGTTAGAGTTTGGAACAAGGGAGTAGAAATGGCAAAGGCTATGGGGGAATACTAGTTTTAATGAAAGAAAAAGAAGGTTGTCACATTCAGTTAATGATAGAAGATGCAAATAAAAAATATTATGGTTCAAAATATCAGAGAATGAGAATCACATAAGAATTGCAACATGCTATTTTCCCCTCAAGTCTAAAAAACTTACAAAAATAAGGGGTTAAACAACAAGGATCCGTATGTAGCTTTAAAACAAAATATTACCACATACTCTCAACAGGGAGAAGTTCTTTTAGTGCGACATTTCAATGTTAAAACAACAAATCATCAAACTACTATTATTTGTTTCAAAGAGAATCACAATCCTATTTGGCTCACTGAAGAGGATAATCCTCAATGGGTGAGGCGTTCAGAAGATGACAAAGTTAGCAATCATTTTGGAGAGGAATTGCTTACACTATGTGGTGCTTTCAACTTAATTATTTGCAATGGTCTAGATATATGGAAAAGGTCTGGGAACTTCACTTGCAACACATACAATGGGGCAAGTGTCGTTGAGTATGTGATTTATTCACAAAGCTTGATAGAAAAGATAGACGAAGTTAAGATTGGAGAGCATATTTGGGACTTAAAATCAAACCATAACCCAATTTATATAAAGTTATCATGGTTAGAAGAAAGACAACGTAGGAGGAAAACCCAATGCTCTCGAAAATCACTATGAAGGGGAAAAAGTTTTCTAACACAATAAAATTGTACTATCTTCAAGACAATGTTAGAGAGATTAATTCAGAAGGAAAAAACTAGTTTCAAAAGCTTCAACAGTCCTGAGCTAACAAATATAATTCAAAATGCACTTGAAAAGTGCAAAAGAGAAAAAAAAATAGGAAATCAGAATCAAATTGTTTTCCTGTAAATGCTTGGTTTGATGAGGAACGCAAAATGGCAAGGAGAACCTTGAAAAAGGCAGACAAGAAGAAGATGAATGTAAATTTATATAAGCAAATACTGAAAAGGAAAAAAGATGAGTTCATGCAAACAAGGTGAGAAGAGTTAATATATCTAAGCAAGAATAATCCAAAGCTTTTCTAGTAGGAACTTCAACCAAGGAAGAAGCAAATTGAAAATAATATTACAACGAATCAATGGTTTGAATATGCAAGATAACTCTACGAGAAAGAATCAAAGGCGGAGCCCCCCCCAGGATCAACACAACTACAAAGCTCTTCACGTTACAGGAGGTGGAGATTGGAATTAAGAAGCTGAAAACAGGAAAGGAAAAGGACTTGGTTGAACTTCAAGCAGAGTATCTAAAATGGGGAATGAACACTCTTGCATTGCACATAATGGAAAGATTCAACAACATCATTCAACAAGGATTCCCAAGAGACTGGGCAATTAGTCTAGTAATACCCCTTTTTAAAAGTGGAGACATTAATATTCCTTCCAATTATAGAACCATTATGATCAATGTTTTGTTTGCAAAGTTTTTCAGCACCATGGTGGAAAATATAATTAGTAAGTGGGCATAAGTAAAAGAAAAGAGGGCAAGCAGGTTTTAGGTCGAAGCATTCTATATTGGATCATGGTATCACGTTGAGACACATTGTTGAAAAGGTTTGGGAGGACAAAGAAGAATTATTTTGCTGCTCTGTTGACTTCAAAAAGGCATTTGACAATCCCTAGAGAAGCATTCTATAGTGGATCATGGTATCACGTTGAGACACATTGTTGAAAAGGTTTGGGAGGACAAAGAAGAATTATTTTGCTGCTTTGTTGACTTCAAAAAGGCATTTGACAATCCCTAGAGATAAGTTGTGGTGTGGAATAGAAGAACTTGAAATTCCTTTGCATTATAGAGCTGATGTCCATAGACTTTATGAAGAGGTGAAAGTCAAAATTAGAACCTCAGCAGGTATTTCAGAAATATTTAGAAGTGACATTGGAGTTAAGCAAGGTTGCCCTCTATCCACTGCTATTTTTGGTTTATATATTGATAAACTGGAAGAGTCGCTAAATTTAAGGTGGAGATGGTGCTCAGTTGTGGGAGTTTGTGATAAAGCTTCTTTTATATGATGATGATCTTGTAATGATTTTCAAATCGGTCCATGGATTGTAGATGCACCTATATGCCCTTGAGCATTTTTGTAGAGTAGTGGGGATACAAGTCAATACTAGCAAGACCAAAATAATGATTTTCTCTAATAAAAGGAAGCATAGCCAACATACGTTCTTCTTTGCAGGTATCATTCTTGAAGAAGTAAATGAGTACAAATACCTCGTGATTGATTTCAACAACAAACTTAATTGGGAGGATTGCATAAAGAAGAGAATTTTAGGAGGGTGGAAAGCATTATATGCTCTTCAAAACAGATGTAGAGAGGCAAAGTTATGGGATTGGAAAACGATTAAAGTGTTTTTTGGACTCCTAGTGTGTTGAGTGATGTTATATGGGTGTGAATTGTGGGCTAGGAGCATCCCCGTCTCAAAATGGAAACAAATTGAGAAAATCCAAAAACACTTGATCATGAGCAAGTTCAAAATAAAAAGTTTGGTACCTTATGAGATAAAGTTGAGTGAAACAGGAGCAACTCCCATCGAAGCAATTGCTATGGTGTGGCTCATAAGATATCTAAAAAGAATTGAGCAAATGGGAGTAGGTACATGACCTAATGTTATATTAAAGGAAGGCATGAGTGAAAGAAAGAAAACATGGATGAGACAAAATTACACATGGATGCAAAAATGGAATATCTACCTCAATGCTTGTCCCACAAATAGCAAGGAGCTAACGAATTTTGTTCTGGAGAAGTTTCTTAAACGGGTATGGGGAAAAGAGTTGGGTAGAAAGAAGTACTACATTGAGGAATTCAACCCTACATGTGATCTACAACAAAAAGAGTTCATTGGAGCTAACATTCCGTGGAGGGCAAAGGTTCTTATTGCTCAATTAAGAACCAACTGGCGTCAACTTCAATGTGCAACAAGACGGTGGAAAATGCCTAAAGAAGCTTGGGAAGAACATGTGTGTAGATTTTGCATGTCTCGGGCAGTGGAATCAGAAAAACATTTCATTTTGGAATGTGATGCATTCAAAGACATCAGAGAAAGTTATGCGAATATGTTAGCATCATTTTCTTGACATTGTCTTTTTAATGAGGGGATTGTTAGAAGATTAGACTATCTCATCATCAAATTGAATAAGAAAATAATTGAATTGCAAAAAGCGAAAAACAAAAAACAATAATCCCATCAACTATTTTTAATTAATAAACTTTAAAATATCATTTCATTTCAATAAATCCCAATCGGAAGAGACATTGAGCTTCATTGGATTGGATAACCGTCCAAACTAAATATAAACCATTTGAAATAAGAGCAAGAGGAAGTGATTTGGGAAGAGAAGTGGATATTAACGTTCAGCTTTCTAAGAATAATTAGGAAACCGACTTTGTGGTGCAAAATGGTCCAAAGTTTCCGAAACCGACTTTGTGGTGCAAAATGGTCCAATTTCGGATAGGAAAATCGAAAATAAATATCGCAAAAATGGCACGGAAGCACTGCTCCGTTCAGGCCCCGCCATCACAAAGAAGAGCATGCAATGTTGGAGGCGTTGGGGTGTATCACAATGTATTTGTCATGGAGCACTGATTCTAACTTTATTCCGTGTAACACTTCCTACTTAGAGCTGTTGCGCAGAAAGTCTGGATATGAAGTGCCATGCAACCAATCAATACAGACATTATTTCACACCACCCGTTATGGAAGTGGCAGGAAACTGGGAGGAAGAATTATGGCTAAAGTTGGGAGGAGAGATGAGGAGTTGGAAGGGGGAGGGGACGAGAAGACGCAGGATTTGCTTGTGGAAATAGCAATGTTGGAGGCCCAGAAGGTGCAGGTAATCGAGTTTGTGAAAGAGCGCTCTACCCATCTGGCTGAAATTGCAGAGCAAGCCAATTCTGAGTTTCAACAGGTTGCAGACGACACCATGAAAGGAATGGATGAAGTAGGCATCAAGGTATCCCATCTAACAACATTTTTTTCATTCTCGCTAGTGAAGTATGATGTCTTATGGGAATGCAACGAACTAAAAAAAGAAAGGAACAGTAGAACCATGCCCTGCGTCAATTGGAATACAGATCATTATAAGTAGGTTTCTATAATAATTCATCTTAAGAACAGATTAAGAATTGAAGTATCCCAATTCTTGTCCCCAATTGTGGTTATAATTCGATTGATGTGACTGTTTGTACATATATGTAACATATTCATTGGCCTAATAAGGGGCTTAAGCCACCCCGTTTTAAAAAAAAAAAAAAAAAAACTAAGAAAGCATCGTAAAGGCAACAATCACAAGCAAAGCCGTCCGCAAAATTATGTCAAAGGAAGGTGCTAAGGCTAAAATCAGAATAAAATTCTAGTACATTGAACTAAAGGCAATACAATTTTAGTTAATTTAACTCATGTTGTTGAAGGTGGATGGCATATCCATTGGAGTTGTTCTGTTTCTTTCCAAATTGACATGATTTCATATGAGAAAAGAAGGAGCGCACATAGAACCAAGAGATAGAGCAGGTATAGAATGCATAGAAGGACTTGCGCAATGAAGAAAACTCATGTGTATGTCTTCGATTCTTACGAATAAAAGCCCACAAACATTTATTTATGATCCTTAATTCTTGGGAAAAACAAAGAGTTGAGGTGGATTTCTAGATTTAGAGAAGTAGACCAATCAAGGGTGAGGCTACATATTGGGCATTGGTAACTAAAGGCCCAGGAGGTAGAATTGAAGGTGGAAGCAACCATATGTGAAGCTCTCTTTCCATCTCTCATTTCTCTTGGATATTTTGGGTTTTATGTTGAGTAGCTATTGTATGTTCTTGATGGGATATTCTCTAAAAGGCAAACTTTTGCACATGAAAGGGGCTAATTGTGAGGTTGTAAACCCTCCTTAGCTCTTGATGTAATTGTGGATTTTGACGAAGATTTCTGCTATGATAAAAGATCTAATATGACACATGTTAATGTCTCATTTCATCCAATGAGGTTATTCATAAAGGTGTAAGTTGTAGCTTGGGTTGTCGATTCATTTGAAGGTTGTCATTCTTGGTTTTTTTCCTTTTTATAATCTCATGTTACGGTTCGTCCTTCACTACTCTTATGGTTGCACTTTATCTATTGGCTATATATTCTTAGTGTTGATGGTGCATATTGTATAAGGATCCTCATTTACTCTCATAGCCTAAAAGATCTATTTGGACTAGTCATGGCACATCATTGATGGCTTGACAACATCTTCTTCCACATGATGTAAATCTCTCTTTATTTCTATTGCTTGATTCCATAATCCTTGTATTGACAATGGTCTCAGAAACCTTATCTCTCTCTACTTCTCCTTTGTCCACCTCCAACCACAACTCCTCTCCCCTGCACCACCTTCCTTTTTGTAGAGATTGTGTTGCATCTTACACCACCCGCCTTAAGGAGTTGCTCCCCTCTATTTCATACTTTAGGTCATTGGACATAAACATAGCCAAATATGAGATACTTTCCTCAATCCTCATGGAAGTAGCCCTTGATTCCTATCCCCACTCTACTCATTGTTACACCCATAAACCTACCCATGGCTCCTATCCCATGAAGCGGTGGTTTGATGATTATTGCAAATCCCTTCATAAACAACTCCTTCTCACCCTCATTCATGATCCATCTTCCTCCCCTTAGCTTCGCAAAACATATCATAACTTAGCTGTAAAAACAAACATTTTTCTCCCAAAGGAGATGGAAACTTTGTAATGTCGTTCGCCACTAATAAAAGGCACTGATTGATATAGCATGCCCAAGGTAATGCATACTTACCACCTTCCATGTTTCCCTTATATCCACGTTCATTTTTTGGGTTGATTGTCATTAGTCATTGGGACTCGCATCCTATATCCTTGTCTCTGAGTCAGGGCCCAAAATTTGTCCCTAAGAGGTTGATGTAGCTGAAAGAAAGCTAAAGGCATATGAAGCTACAAATGAAATAAAATAAAAAATTCAAAATATGGTTGGGACATTGAATAAGCACGTGGGTAAAAGCCTACATGAGCTCTACCCCCCTCATTAGCCATCACCTAGTTCCTAAGCATTTCGTGCCCTATATAAAAAAGGAAACATATGAATGTTCCAACCCCGACAAGCGATAAAATACCACATCTTTAAGGGGCATTGAAAAAGCATAAAGCAAGATGGGTCACCTAAGCTATGCAAGAAAGAAAGACAAATCATTTAAGGCACACCAGAGGGGTGTACCATGGCTATGGCCATCTTCCTTGAAGTATTTCCCATTCCATAACCACAATTATCACATGCATCTATGGATTGATGTGCTTACCTGTGATATATCCCTCCCCTTAGGGGATGGAAGCGCCTAATAGGGCTAATTGCATAATCATCCCTACCATAAGTTTAGTAACTTTCTTACAAATCATAAGCTAGAAAGGCATTTGAAGGCAAGGTTTGTGTGAAGTATTTTTGTGTCCCTAACATTGAATATGGCCCACTATGATGCTTTAATGTTTTTGTCTCTTATGATGTTGATCTCACTTGATCTCAAGGGTATGTTTTAGGTGGTTTGTCACACATGCCGTGGAAATCCCTTGAGCAATGGCTTGACAACTTTGTAGCACATTGAAGAGGACATCTAGCCTAGCTTGAGAGCACATATGACACTGCAACCACAATGTTGTGCTTTCTTAGATGAGCACTGGGCTTTGAGCAACCTCCACATGGTTGTATGCTCCTCGCCACACCTCTATATGTTGAAACACTGAGCCAAGAAGACAAGGCATTGACTTGATTGATGATGTACCCGGATGGACCTAGGACGCCCTCGGGCTAGCCTTGAACTTGCTTGATGGATGTTGCCTTGTTCCAGAGACTAGATGATAATGGAGACCACTTGAGATGGTTTGGGAGGGCTAGAGCACCCTATTTTGATACCACTGTTGATATTAGGGTTTCCACGTCACCCGTGCATGCCCTAGAAGGGTGATGTAAGCCTTCTCGATGATGACATCTTGGTGGAGAAGATGTTACTTGGTAATGTACCCATGCACTTTGATGATGTCCCTTGGAGTGAGGATCACTCTTGGATCCACTTTTCCATTTGCTTGATGGAGATGCCCATTTTTGGAGGATGATGTCATGTTGGAGAGCCTTTACTCCCACAAGTGTGGAGGATTTATGACATTTTTATTATGATTTATCATTTGTAAAGCTATCTTTAGGTCGAGTCATGGCCTATTAGCCTAGTTGAATACTTCAAACAAACTTTCAGGGCTTTTTAATTGTAAATTAATGAAAAATGACTTGGTTTCCCTCATATAAATAGAGGGAAGTCATTTTCATGGGATCATGATCATGCACATTCATCTCTCTTCTCTTGAGTGAGCATGTCCTTTTTTTTTTTTCTTGGACGCAATGGTTAAATGTTAAGATATGGTATGTTCTATGCTTATAACAGTTTACTTCTTTTTCTTATTATATTCCACAGATTAGCAATCACATGTACATAAAGTAAAGTGCAGATAGAACATTAAACGATCGACAGAAAACAAGCCAAGACAAGAGACACAAGATGTGGCGGCTAGCCAGGGACAAACCCCACAATGTGTGGGGAAACCCTTTGATCAAATATTATTTTATCTTCAATAATTCAGCAGAGAGAAATAGTACAATAAATCTGATTCATATCAGTAGTAGTAAACCCTAGATCAGCAGCATCAACTTTAGCGGCTTCATTATCAAACTAGGGCAGACGATATCTCACAAACCGACCGTCGGATTGACTTCATTCTACCACCAAAAGTTGTGGCTTCCAGAGGGGGTTCAGATGAAACTACAATGTAGTTTAGATGAGGAGATCTTCTAGGCCACGCGGGTCAATCTTTACTTCTGCAGTTGCAGCTTTAGTTTCAACAATTTCCAGCTTCAAACTAGGGCAGTCGATATCTTGCAAACCGTTCCTCGAATTGACTTCATTCCACCACCAAAAGTTGCGGCTTTCAGAGGAGGTTTAGATGAACCTACAACATAGTTCAGATGAGGAGATCTTCTAGGCCACGCAGGTCAATCTTTACTTCTGTAGTTGCAGCTTCAGTTTTAGCAGTTTCTGGCTTCATACTAGGGCAGTCAATATCTTACAAACCGTTCGTCGAATTGACTACATTCCACCACCAAAAGTTGCAACTTTTAGAGGAGGTTCAGATGAACCTACAATGTAGTTCCAAAGAGGAGATCTTCTAGGCCACACAAGTCAATCTTTGGATCTGCAGTTGTAGCTTCCAGTTCAACAGCTTCTGGCTTCACATGTGTGAGAGAGAGACCCATTTCTGCGCAGTAGAGAAGAGACTCATTTCTACGCAGTAGAGAGAGAGATATGTGATGAGAAGAGTGAGTGAAAATGAGGAAAATTCCTCTTATATTTATACACAATGTTGGTGTTTGAATAGATGCGACTATTGGGCTTCTGAGCCTACATGAGTTGTAGGTCGGCTTGATAATAATTCCATAATCAAAATAAATTCATATCTCCATGAATACTTATCGGAATCGGATGATATTTATATCGATCCTACACCTCTCAACGAGAGGAGTCTAATAAAAATATATCAGCCATGAATAAGATGACCCATATGAAGTTTTTTCCTGGTTTCCAATTTTAACATTTCGGCATCAGCCCACGAAGCGCGAACTGAAGTCTCACCCAAAGCAGTATAGGGGGATGTTGGAACCAAGTTTCCACACCCTTGAGATGGTTGTGATATTGGTTTATTCCGACTATACCTGCCTTCATGCAAGTTGCTTAGCCCTCTGTTCCACCCATCAGTACATTCGTGGAAGGGTACAATTGGCTTTTGCGCAATCCTAACTTGGGGTTGAGGTACTTTCGTGCTGCTAGGGTAGCAAACTGTGATATCTCCCAAAATAGGCTAAGTGTCTTACTTATCTTATTAACCGATCTTAGTTAGCTTCACATAAACAGGTGTTCTTACTTGCATTCACTTAACCAACACATTTATATATGTTCGCTCATCATATAAGAATTATAAGTGAAATTCATACCCAACATAACAAGATGCATAAACAGGACATAAATATGTAGAAATTGTAGAATACTTATCATGCACTCAGTTGCAAGGGTCCACGCACTTAGCTGCGAACTTCTACTCTAGGCCTCTCCGCACTCAGCTACAGAGCCTCTACCTACACTACAACCCAAGACTTATACTTCCTGCTCTAAGCTATGACTCTTTTCTTTCTTCCATTTATTTTTTCCCTTTAAACTACTTAGAGCTTAGCTCTATTTATACAATCCCATGGTTCACGGACCATGCCCTATAACTCTTTAACACCTACGCACTCCTCGACCACAATATGTAGAGTATTTACACTTGGATTATAATATTTGACCAAAATATGGGCTTTTAGCCCCAAAACTATCCTTGGGGGATCCCGCGCCCAACACAAAGAGTCATGGCTAGAATATGTGACCATTTCATCGCCCCTCTGTACACGGTGATCTTTGAACAAGATACACCCTTGACGTCCTAGGAAGAGATGGAGGTGTTGCTTAACATTGCAGATTGGTACGCCTCACCCAAGGGAACCTCCATCAAGATGTACAGCATGGAGAAAACTCTGCATGTGTTGCCGAGGTTCTCCACTAAAAATTTGGTCATGTAGGAGGTTGCATACCACACCTTGAAAGGGTTATCAGCTGGATTTCATAGGAATAAGAAGGTTCCATGACCCACGCTTCCTGTGTGAATTGGGTTGTACACGATTAGGAGTTTGAAAGAAGTAGATGTTGAATTGGAAGACTTCAAGAAGTTTAAGTTCGACACCAGGAGTTTCAACCCGTGCAACCCACATGGTTTATGTAGGGACCATTATGTAAGAGTGTACTATCCTAGGATCCATGGGGTGTGTCATTGGCCAGAGGAAGACCCATGGAGATATTGTTACAATTTCCCTAGGATGAATGAATTGATCAGCATTGCAGTGGAGTGGCTAGCAGCACTCAAGGTAGTAGCACCACATGGAGCAACAACAACAACAACAACAAGTAGAAAACATGTGCAAGACAAAGGCAAGAGGGAAGTCACGGAGAAGGAGAAGAGCTACAATTTTAAGGAAGACCCACTTGTGGAAAAAGTAGCTTTGGAGATAGATGTGAACAAGTGACAACACAATAGGAGGATAGCACAGAGAAAGAGAGAGAAGCAAAGGTTGCAAGATATTGAGAGGATCCTATAGGAAGTCCAGCAAAAGATCAGGGAAAAATAAGAGTTGCATAGAAGAGAGAAGGCAGCATAAAATGAGTATGAATAGGAACAAGAGGAAATCCAAGGCGCATAGACAGTGCAAGTCGCACCAATATAGGTTGAATACTCTTAACCAGCAACAAATGAGGAATAGGGTGAGTAGCCGTAGGAATAGGAACTTGCTCTACATGATGAATAGATAGTAGAACAGATGGACATGGAGGTGGAGTAGCCATAACAGGATTAGGATACCGACCTCATGCCAACAGCAACTGAGGTCACTCCACAAGCTTCACCAACTCCAACAACAAAGAAAGTCCTGAGTGAACAAGGGGATACCATTATCCTTGAGGACCATCTGGAAACAGGGATGTACAACACAACCTTTGATGAATCGCAACACAGAATTGTATAAGCACATAGCGCATGCACCCTATATGAGCATGCATCACCTGCACACTTAGAAGAATGGGTGATTTTTTCAGATATATGGAGACATCCAACTTCCTTGGATGATGCTACAAAGGCTTATGTCAAAGCCACCAGCTCAAGTGTTGGTTTCTTGATAGCAAAAAATGAGTGCATGGCTAAGGAGTTGCAAGCAGCCAAGCAAAGAGAGGAACAATCAACATGATCCTCCAGATCAGAGATGAAGACTGTCATACTTGCTAAAGTATTACCTCTTGAGACAATCATGTGGAGATTGTATGAGAGGTTTGTCACCATGCACAAGGTAGTTGTCCACCTACATGGTCATCAGTAGTGTTGCACCAAGATAGCACAAACACTCGCAGACATACATGTCATAGTTGATCATGTACATACATGGACAATGAGGTACAAGAGAGCCCCACTTCACTTGCAAAAGATGACGAAGACACAGGTGGATTTGGACAAAGCACATATCCAGAGTAAGTTCTGAAACTACGAGGAACTCCCACTTCTCATCACTAATATTAAGGCTTCATACGCACGGTTGTACAGGAGTTTGGATGTCGTGGTAAGAAATTATGGCACCCTGTCAATTAGTATGCTCACTTAGGCCAAAGAGAAGAACCAAGTCAAACTAGAGCTCGATGCGTACTTCAATGAGTTGATGCTTATGGCCACCAATGTAGATTTGCAAGTCAGTTCAGATAACGTGCATATGTACATCGTTGGTCCCACCTTGCTCAGGACTAAGTTGCACATGTTACAGGATGAGTTGGATAGAGATTCCAAATCAGTATACCCAAAAGCAATGGAGGCAAGAGTTCATTTCCAAAAGGACTTCATTAAAGAGTACACTAACACCATTGCACACTATTAAGCATGGCATCAATTTGTCACCAAGGACTACAGAGAGAAGGTTGATGATTTGGTCTTTCCATAGCCATCTGAGTCTTAGTGTTATCTTGTCTGGCTGACTCAAGCCAATTTTGTCACACATGGGTATATGTGGAAAATGTATCAATTTTGTAAACATGATGTAAAGTGAAATTCCAAGTGTCATTAGTGGAATACAAACAGTCATATGTAATGTAAAGAGTCATGAAGGTAGTCCAAGAGTCACAAAGGGGAATGTCAAGGGTCACCCCACCCTTTGTTATAAATAGAACCTC
Organism: Pinus taeda; assembly: GCA_000404065.3. Lineage (NCBI taxonomy): Eukaryota > Viridiplantae > Streptophyta > Pinopsida > Pinales > Pinaceae > Pinus > Pinus taeda. Next base: position 38,789 of record APFE030250758.1, on the reverse strand, counting down.
ATAACTCATAAAACAGGCCTTTGGGAGCCAATATTTTGCTAGGAATTGCTTAGAAAGGGCTTGGAGAGTATTGTGATGAGCCTTAGCTTCTCCACAGTGTAGAGTGAGCACATATCTTTGGAGGAGAAGGCGGTGTTGACTATAATGTTCCACTGTTGGGCTGGTGGATGTCATCACTACAAGAAAAAAGGTCATTGGTGAGGCTCATGCATGTGATGGACCTTTAAGTTCTATCACCAATGTCGCATATGGTGCGGTCTTTAAAAGAGCATTGTTGTAAGTGTATATATTGATGGCCCTTTAAGGTTTGTCACCAAAGACATTTTCAATGACACTTTTGGTGAGGGTCATTAAAGGATCGTCACTAATTCTCTCTTTGGTGACACTTTTGGTGAGGGTCGTTAAAGGCCCATCACTAATTCCTTCTTTGGTGACACTTCTAGTGACGATCTTTTATTAATCGTCACCAATGATCTTTTTGGTTACTTTTGGTGATGGTAAATAAATGTTTGTCATCATTGATCATTCTAGTGAGTTTTTTATGATGCTTCATGCCTGTGACGAACCTTTAAGGTCTGTCAACAATGTCACATATGGTGATGGTCTTTAAAAAATCGTTGTTGTAAGTGCATATAGTGATGGTCCTTTAAGGTTTGTCACCAAATCCATTTTCAATGACACTTTTGGTGAGGGTCGTTAAAGGCCCATCACCAATTCTCTCTTTGGTGACACTTCTAGTGACAATCTTTTATAGACCCTCACCAATGCTATTTTTGGTTACTGTTGGTGATGGTAAAAAATTGTTTGTCATCATTGATTATTCCAATGAGTTTTTGATGACGCTATGTACCTGTTACTATATTTTTTTGTCAAAAGATAACGATTTAAGATTGTGGAATCTTTTTCATTATATGTCCAAGGTCATAGTGGTTATAATAGTTAGTCAATTTGTTAAGAAGTAATTAGTGTGTATCATTTCCCTCAAGTCATAAGAATATAGTTTTCCTATGAGTCAACACATGATTCATCTCTATTAGGTTTATTATCTAGCAAATTTCCTTTAAATAAAGTTCCACTAGTGTGTGTAGGAACTATATTATTTAATACATAATCAAGCTCTGTCAATTCTATTAATGAGAGAGACCTAGCGCTTCTCAACACTCATGGCACACCTTAACATGCTTTGGAATAGTACACTAACATTCCTTGGCACCTCCCATGTCTTGGAACATATTTGTCCCTGGAACATCTTTATACCTAGAACATCTTGCCACGAGTAGGATGCCCAAGCACATGTTGGCATGCCCTAGAATAGCATAGAACTCCCCTATCATGTGTTGGCATGCCCTGTAGTCCCTAGCGTGCCCTGGAACACCTTGGCATAATATTGCATTGACAAACATTAACACTTGGCACACATTGTCACTTGGCATGTATTGGGACATATTATTAGTCTGCCTAGCATGCCCCTTTTGAAAAATGTAAAGTCCCAACTTATTAACCCTATTATGTGTTTATTTCCTTACTTTTTAGAATAGTTATTCCTTTTGTTGCCTTGAAACTCCTTGACGCATATTGGCATACTTTGGCACCATGCACATCCTAACATGTCTTAGCACTGCCATGCCTTGGCACTATTTGGAAAATGTTACCACACCCCAAAACTACCTAGCACACTCGAGCACTTCTTGACATTCCCTGATATTCCCTAGCATGCCTTACCTGTGCTTAGCATACCTTGTCACTCCCTCCTTGGCATGACAGCTAACACTCATTGACACTCCTTGGCACACCCTCATATTCATTCACTTCCATGAATTTTTACCTAGTGCTCCCTTGTGTTGTCCTAGTACTCCCTAACACTCCTTAGCATGTATAGACACTCTCTATCCCACCTTAGCACTCTTCAATCTGCTCTGCCACTTCATAGCATGCATCACACTCACTGACGCGCATTGGAACTTGGCACTTGGAAAGTCTTAGCATGTTTGGCATGCATTAAGATGACTTGGTATGCTTTGGCATTTTTTAATATTAAATTTATTTGAGATCAATTATTGGAAACTATATGAGAAGAAACAGAGGAAGATTTGGCACTAGAATGCATTGACACTTGGCACTTGGCACCTAGTGTTGGTGTGCCTAGCATGCCCCTCATGGAAAAGAAAAATTGATGACTTATTAACCCTATTATGTGCTCATTTACTTGTAGTTTAACGTGTTCCTCCCTTTTGTTGCCTTGATAGTCTTTGGCATGCATTTTCACACCCTTGTACATCTTGGCATGCCTTAGCGCTTGGCACATCTTAGCTTGTTTGACATGTCTTCATACTATCTGGCACATCTTAGCATGCCCTAGTATCCTATAACACACCTTGGTAGTCATGACCTCACAACTAGAATTACATTTTTCCATGACTTGGGAACCTTACATTCACTAGAACACCTTGGCACTCCCTAATTTTCATGCCCTCTGTTATCCTCCAAAATGTCCTAGGCTAATGAGGAAATCGACAGATATAACCATAGACCAAGATTTTAGTTTGGTAGCTAGCCCTACCAAACTAGAGAGGGCTTTCTCTGTGAAATCACAGCCAAGAGATGACTGGAATGTAAAGGATTTTAGTCTATATAGCTAGGCTTAGGTGGGTTTTGGAAAATTTAGGCTCATCATGCTTGCTTGATGACCCCACCTCCATGGTTTGTACTGACATGGTTTGGTGCTAGCTTGGTGAAGTGGTTATATGTGTTTTCAAGGCTACCTCAATGAAGGTGTCCCATGTCATGTTCTTCTCTTTCAACTGATGGAGTACTAAAACCTTTATCAGGCTATGGTGAAAGAGGTTGGGATAATGCGCTTTTCCTTTCAATTGCACCCTTTTAGACATTTCGATTAAGCTCCTATACAAGTAACTGGACAAATTTAGAGGCTCGGTAGTTGTAAAGTGCATGAGAAGACTTATGTGGTATTGATATAGCCTAAAAAATCTTCCCTCACATGCGAATAACTTCATGACAACCTTCATCAATGGTGTATATCTCTCCAATAAGTATATGAATGGGAAAACATGTGAGTAAGCTCCTTTGTATTGTGATTTCAAGTAGGGTTTGTACTCTTCTAGGTCTAGGTTCATGCCTTTGAACCAGTTTTCACCATGGTTTGGTATTCCTATAGCTTAAGAGATGGCATCCACTGAAAACATGGAATCAGTCCCTGCAATGGTGATCTTGTCTTCCTTCAAGGTGAGGGAAAATATACCTGTGAGATGCTCATGGTAACCTACCTGCACTCTTTGACAAAACCCTAAACAATTGACATCTCCAAAGCATTTCATGACAAATGGGGAGGAGGTGATTTCATTGCAATTAGAGGGCTCAAGCCTCAGTATCTTCCCCCCTCAATATCTTTAGACCAAAAGAATTTATGATATTATATCTAGGTGCCTTTGGGCTAGGCCTAAATCCACAAATAAGATATTTTTGGTCTATTTAGAGGTTCTTACAAGACATGAGAAGGATTGAGGGTGTGGTATACAGGACACATAATATTTTAGTAAGGCTTTAATTGTCAAGAAATTATGGAAAATTTTCCAAGGAAAACGTATTTGGTAATAGGTTATTAAAGAGAAATATCTAAAGAATAGACAGCGTAAGGAATGGATTAAAGAGGTGGCTCCAAAGAAGAAGGTGGCATCTTATATATGGAGAAGCATGATGAGAAACAAATATTGGCTACTGTGAAATCTGAGATGGGAGGTTGGAAGGGGGAATAGGATAGAAATAGGACTATATGATATCAAAGGAATGGAGGGAATACATACTATTTCTATTCGCATCCTTGAGCATTTACATAAGAAAAGGTTGTACTTTATGAACTAAATCTCTTGTGATTGAGGATCTTCTTCTATTACAAGTTATTGGCTTAATGCATTTGAACTTGGATTTCCAGAGGAGCTATTTGTGGAATGGGCACGTTTCACAACACAATTAAGTCTAACAGGTTTAAAAATCACTAAGAATAAAGAAAAGCTAAAATGGTAAGGTGTTATGTATAATGAGAAAATCTCGGTTAAAAAGATTTATAAAGATATTTCTCATGGAGGTGGCTTGAATGATATTGCTTTTTGGTTTCATAACACACAGAGATGAGATATACCTCTCAAATTAAAATGTTTTATGTGGTTGGTGGTCCACAATAATATTTTAACTTGGGATAATATCCATAAAAGGGGCTTTCAAGATCTTGGAAGATGCTCTTTATGCAAAGAAGATTTAGAGGACATGGAACATCTATTTCTAAGATGTCCTTTTGCAATCTCGGTATGGAGTGGGGTTCTTCAAACACTTAAAATACATGTAATTGGAACATGGTTTCCATTTAGAGATGTCTCACTCAATGGTTTGAAGGTTTCAAGACATATCATTCCATGCCTTTCTATATTTTGTGGGGCAATGCAGAAGCAGTAATGAGAAGATTTTTTAACAAACGGAACCAGATACTAGAGACACTATTTAAAGATCTTTGCATATTTTATGGAGATATGGCTAATCAAGGAGGAACAACCTAGAAGAAATTTTCAACTCATGGAGCTATTGTCATACTTTTTTTATTTATTTTTTATGTAGCATCCACCAACAGGGTTTGTGTAAGTGGGACACATTTTCTTTTGAATCCAGACAACACCTTCCATTTCAGTTGGTATAGTGGCACAAGGTCAAATAATAGAGTTGAGATAATCATACTCTTGGGGGCTCTTTTATGTGCTAATTGGTTTGCATTTGAATATTTACCTATGTTTGGAGATTCCATGATGATCCTAGATTGGGTACAATTGAGAACAAAATTTGGACCACCTTCCCTTACTTTTTGGATGCAATGCATAAGATATTTGATGAATACCTTTCAAAGACTAGCCTCTAATAATGTCTATAGAGAGTAGAATCAAGTGGCAGATCTCCTATCAAAGAAGGGATGCAATTGTGTGCCAAGGAGGATTTTCTACTCAGTTTTCGACAAAGGAATCCTTTTGCAACTCAGGGAGTTTTAACTTATAAAGGGATGCCCTTGAAATTTTTTCCTTCATCTCATTTATTTGTCATCCGTCCATGAAAATTTTCATAGATCATGATACGTTTTTGTCATGTTTGAATCATATATGTTATATTTGTCATCATAAAAAAACTTTAATCTTTTTTTTGTAAAAAATGATATAGTAGACAATTTTTAGAAATAAAAGAACTATAATTTAGAGTAATAAGATACTTAGAAATTTAACCATTTTATTTTAAAATCTAATATATGGCATGCAAAAACATTAACAATGAATTAACAAATTATATATCTACTTTTTATTAACGAAAATCAATAATTTTCTCCTTATTAAAAATAAAAAGAAATTTAGTCTATCTAAATTCTTGAATACTTGATTAATCCAAATCTAAAATAAATCTAATAACAATGTTGAATTCCAATTCCAAGTCTACTTGACTAGTGCACAGTACCTCATTCAATAGCATTGTGAACCATTACATGTAGTTACATAAAATAGTCCTGCCTAATTTTAAAATTAGCTTCATAAAAAAAACTCTAACTTCAATCCAAACCAGCACAAGGATCCAGTTGAATTTTTCGTAGCTTGGTTAATTGAGACACCAAACATCCAATGCTACCATGTACCACACCATCAAAATTGTCAACAACGGCTGCAATTTGAACTTCATCATAACTGATTGCCAGGTAATTCAAGCGCTGACATCATCACTTGCATCAAACTCCCATATATTGGATTAGTTAACCACACTGGTTTTTCTCTATTCTAATCCCTCAGGGATATTTTTGTTTTGATTTAGAATCTTAGTTGTGAGCAACCCAACTTCTTATTATTGGACTTCCAGCATCAATCATCAATTTTCTGTATTCACACTTTGGGTTCTGAATACCTGATTTAGTACCCCCACAATAGACACACACACACACACACACACACACACACACACACACATATATATACACATATACATATACATATATATAGCAGATTAGAGATCTTATTTGGTGGAATTTTATGCAATGGGGGTTGATTTTGAATCTTTGACAAACACAACTTCAGGATCCATAGTAGGGCTCATCAGCACTACCATATTGTATCCCTTAGATACATGTAAGACCAAGTAATAGGCAGAGGTGTATGCCAGAGGTCAACAAAAATATAGGCTTGTAGCTCCAGCGCATATTTTCCTTAGAATTAAACTGAGTTGTTTCTTTTTTTTGGAATGGTTTTTGCTGAATTCAGTGTCTGACACATGTATTTCCTTATAACTCATCTAGGTTGAGTATTTTGAAATGGGTTTTGTATCTGGTTTTAATTTGGGTCATTGGATCCTTGGGTTATCCTTGGGTTAGTGTCCTTAAATTTGGTGGGGTTGATCCTCCTTATCACACTTTGAACTCGCTAACACTCCCTATCACACACTGTTATTCATTCATTTCCATGCAATTGAAACTAGTGCTCCCTTGTGGTTCCCTAGCACTCCCTAACATGCATTGGTGCCACACCCTAGAACCTGGCACATCTTGGCATGTCTTGGCATGCCTAACATGTCTTGGAACTGTCTCACATGTGTTAGCACTTCTTGTCATTCCCTAGCACACCTTGGCACTCCCTAGTTATCATGCCCTTATAGATAGCCTTAGTTTTTTTATGATTTTGGAACCTAACCAAGTCATTGAAAAAACAGTGTTGTGCATAGCCCAATGTCTCCCTTTATCTGAAACTACTTTTTCCCAACCCCTTATTGCAATCGTAGGCTTGTCTCCTGCGAGTCCTGTTTTTTCCCAACCTCTTTGAAAGGTCTTTCATTTTCCTTTTCATTTTTCCTTTTTAATATTTTGTCGTGATTTTTGTTGTTCATTAAGAAGGTGAGATTTTCAACTTGCTGCATTTGAGATTTGTGGTTTTGAAGCTAATCCTCCTTTCGATAAACATTCTTCCATCAGTCTAACCTTAGGCTTGAAAGTGTTGGGGAAATTTGAATGTTTAGGCTTATTCACTACAATTTGAACCTCTTTAGGGAGGCTTGACAATTCAAGGTCAAAGGGGGGGAGATACAATTAGGAATAGAAGGGGCAAGGAAAAGAGAGGGAAGATGGAGATGAGAATGCAAAATAATAGGGAATTCCATCAAAGTAAAAGAATTTATATGAAGAGATAAAACCAAAGAAGAATATGAAGGGGAATTAATCTTATCAGAAGGAGGCGTAATGTTTACTTGAACTTCTCGCTAAACCTTAAGGATAGGTTCCAACCTGACATGAACTTTTTGATTATTTTAAAATGTAGGTTTTGGTTCAATATTGCTTCTAACTTGCTTCCAAATTCTCGTTTTCCTCAAAATAGGAGCCTTCAACTCTAACCATTGGGTCTAAACATGTCCAACTTTGTAATGATTGAAACAATGAAATGAGATTTTCCAATAATCAATCTTATGGGTCTAGACTTTTTCCTTGTAAACTAATTCAATGGCCTTGAATAAACACTCTTTGATATCTACTTTGACTATAATCCAAATCTAATGCCTATTAATTGAAACATACCAATTAGGGTCCACAAAAATAAATCTACCAAGCTTCTTGCCAATCGCGTGAAGGGCCTCCTCTATGGGCCTCCTTTGTCTAGAAGACAAGGGGAGGGCTCAACAATATAGCCCAAAGTTGTTGCATCAAGATATGTTTGTAAGCGAGATAAAAATCCACCAACCATGTTTCCAGGACTAGGCTCGATGGCTCCCAATCCCATTCTGTTTCCTTCATCTTATTATAGTCCAACCTCAGCCAAAATTTAAAGCCTATCCAACCGCGAAAAAATCCATGGAAAACTAACATATAACCCAGGGTTGACATCCAATTGTCCAAAACCCATGCCGCGAGAGATTCCTTTTCCATTGTCTTACCATAAAATCTTCCTACCAAAGTATTTTCTAACAAGTTTGGGATATCGTCAAACCTGATATTCTTACCAATGACCATTTAAAACTTATCTTGTTTCACTCTAACATACAGCTTTGGCTTAGACAAATCTTTGGAACCATGGGGGGACAAAAGAGGCTTAAAAAGCTTAAATGAAAGGGAGTTTGGTTGAGACTTAGGGATACTTACTACTTCAAAGCTAGAATGATAGCTTAGCTCTTTTGCACTATTATTTTTGCTCAAAATGAAAACAAGATTAGACAACTCATGCTCAAATTAAATATCTACCTTGGAACACCATCCATCTTGGAAACACCTTATGATTTTGTTGGAGAGGATTTGTTAAGGCAATGAAGTGTCATTTGTAAATTCATACTAGAATTTGAATGCCTCCTGTAGACATGATTGGGCTCATAATTAACAATATCAACTTCCATTCGAAACTGTGGCTGGACGTAATTAATTATTGACAAGACCACTTCCCGACAACCACGATAGTAAAAACCCATGGGAAAAAGAAAGAGAGTACACACACTTTACTTGTTGTCAAAGAAAATTGCCTTCAACTCTAACGACTGGGTCTGAACATGTCCAACTTTGTAACAATTGAAATAATGAAATGAGATTTTCCAATAATCAATGTTATGGGTCTAGACCTTTTCCTCGTAAACCAATTCAATGGCCTTGAATAAAATATCTTTGATATCTACTTTGACTAGAATCCAAGCACACCTTGGAACACCTTGGCACACCTTGGCACTCCCTAATTGTCATTCCCTCATAGATAGCTTTAATATTTTTCTGACTTGGGAACCCAACCAAGTCATTGGCAAAATAGTGTTGTGCCCAACACAAAGTCTCCCTTTGTCTGAAATTGATTTTACCAACCCCTTATAATTGTAATCATATTCTTGCCTCCTACAATTCCTATTTTGACCTTATCCTAACACATTTTGTCCTTGATAAACCTGGAATTCATTGACACTCCTTGGCACACACACTTATTTGTTCATTTGAATCCATGTATTTTGACTTAATTCTCCCTTATGATGCCCTAACACTCCTTAACATTCCTCAACATGTATTGGAAATGTTCTACATGTGTTAGCATGCCTTTTCATTCCTTGGCATGCCCTGACACTCCTTATCTATAATTCCCTCACAACTACCATTACTTCTTTTTGGGACTTAGGAGCCCAACCAAGTCTTACCTCAACTACAACTATTTGACCAAGTTACAGTTACTACAACTAGACTATGCCTTATTCACCTGAGAACAAAATATAACTCATCTTAGGCTACTCATGTATAATTTCAACTTATCCAACTTAACAAGCTACAAGTTACCATGTCAGAGCTCACATCCAACTGTGGCCATAAAAAAACTGAGAAACATCATTTACATCTTGACATGCCATTGAACCTGGCACATCTAACAATCCCTTAGCACTATGTGGCATGTGTTAGCACCCTCTACATTTGTTGGTATGTTTTGGAACTCCCAAGCACTCCTTAGCACTCCTTGACATGCCCTGGAAATCTAGCTTTCCTTGGCACTGCCTGCATATAACCTTGCCACTCCCTCCTTAACATACTTGAAACTCACTGGCACTCCCTATCACACATTCTTATTTGCTCATTTCCATGCATTTTGAGCTAGTTCTCCCTTGTGTTTCCATGGCACTTCCTAAATTCCTTGACACATGGCGCATCTTGGCATGTCGCCCTTGCACTCTAGCATTCCTTAGCACTACCTAGCATAACTTGTCACTCACTCCTTAACACACCTAGAACTCACTGACACTCCTTGTCACATACTCTTATTCATTCATGTCCATGCATTTTAAACTAGTATTGCACTCCCTAGCATGCATTGGCACATGTCCCTAGGACTTGGCACATATTAGAATATCATTTCGTGGCCTTTGGGATGCCTTAGCACTGCAAATAATATCTTGTCACTCCCTCAACACACCTGGAACTCACTAACACTTCCTATCACAAAATCTTATTCAATCATTTCCATGTATTATTTTGACCTAGTGGTCCCTTGTGTTTCCATGGCACTCTATAACACTTCCTAGCACGCATTGGCATGCCCTGGCACTTGGCACATCTCGATTGGATGTTGTCCCCGCACTCTAGCATGCCTTAACATTTTCTATCATACCATGTCACTCCCTCCTTAACGCATCTGGAACTCGCTGCACTCCCCGTCACACACTCTTATTCATTCATTTCCATGCATTTTGACCTAGTGCTCCCTTGTGTTTCCCTAGCACTCACTAACACTCCTTAGCACACATTTGCACACCTCAGAACTTGGTACATCTTGGCATGCTTCCCTAGCACTGTAGCATGCCTTGGCATTGCCTAACATACCTTGTCACTCCCTCCTTAGCACACTTGGAACTCTCTAACTCTCCCCATCACACACTCTTATTCATTCATTTTCATGCAATTGAAACTAGTGTTCCCTTATTTTCCTAGCACTCCCTAACACTCCCTAGCATGTGTTGGTGCCACACCCTAACGCCTGGCACATATTGGCATGCCTTAGCACTTGGCATGTGTTGGCATGGAAATGGGAATAGGTAAGAGACCTTGGGTTTAGGCACAAGGGGCCAACAAGGCTCCACTATAGTCTAGAACAACACCGACATTTTCACCTTACCCAGAGAGGGTAAGAGTCTTACCCAAGGTGTGTCATGACTAAAGTGTGAGGGGGTAGAATGAGGCACCAAGTGAACTGCAACCCGCAACTGATATTAACTCATAACAATCAAGCACCTACTGTAATCCAACCATACTATTCTACTCACATTACCTTAGGAAATCATACAACATATAGACAAATATTTTAAAATTTTAAAGATCCAGTGTAGAACTCAACAATACATCATAAGTGAAAATTGTCTCTTTCATTACACTTCATAGAAAGAAATACATAAATAAGTACATAAGGCTCAAAGCTTGATCATCAACAACAAGCATATACCCAACCCACAGATCAGAGATGAATAGAGCAAGGGTGTACCCTCCTTCTGCAACTCAAGAAGGTTGCATTGATTCCTGACTCGCATGGTTCATCAACAACTATTAATCACCAACCCTTTCCCATAATTTCTTCTGCCTTTTATCCTCTTATTCGTAACTAGATTATCGATTCTTCTTATTTCCTTCTCGGATGACTCTGCCTTTGGTTGCTTTTCCTCTCTACTTGCTCGGTTACTCTTGTTCTCCCCTGCCACCTTTTTGCAACTACCAAACCACTCTTGGTTTCTGTTCCCCCCCTTGGTTGTTAGCTCCGCAACTCGACTGGTCTTCCCTGCCACTTGTTCTTGTCTTTTCTTCCTACAAAAACTCAAAATGAAGGCCCCAACAACATTTCTAACATGCCTTGGAACTGTTTAGCATGTGTTAGCATTTCTTGGCATTTCCTAGCACATGTTGGCACTCCCTAGTTATCATGCCCTTATGGATAGCCTTACCGTTTTGTGACTTGGGAAACCAAACAAGTTCATTGAAAAAATAATGTTTTGCTTAGCCGTAACACTCCCCAACACTCCTTGGCATGCATTCATATTGTCTGGCATGTGTTAGCACACCTTTTCATTCCTTAGCATTCCCTGACACTCCTTAGCTATCATGCCTTCACAACTACCCTTAATTTTTTTGCAACATGGGAACCCAACCAAATTCTGCCTCAACTATAACAATAACTTGACTATAACAACAACTTGACCACTTCACAATTACTACAACTAGATTATGCCTTGTTCACCCAAGAATTTCTTATAACTCATCTTAGGCTACTCTTGTTGAATATCATCTCATACGACTTAACAAGTTATGAATACAAGGCTCACATACAACCATGGTAATAAAACAAATAAGAAACAAAGTTTACATCTTGACATGCCATAACACATGGCATGCCTAAAAATCCCTTGGCACTATGTAGCATGTGTTATCATCCCCTGCATTTCCTGGCATGCTTTGGCACTCCCTAACACATCTTAACACTCCTACACTTAGAACACCTCATACTCGATAACACTCTTTGTCACACTCTTATTCATTCATTTCGATGCATTTGAAACTAGTGCTCCCTTGTGTTTCCCTAGAACTTGGCCCTAACACTCCCTAGCATGTGTTGGCGCCACATCTTGGTGCCTAGAACTTTTTGGCATTCCTTAGCACTTGGCATGTCTTGGCATGCCTAAAATGCCTTGGAATTGTCTAGCATGTGTTAGTACTTCCTGACATTCCTTGGAACACCTTGACACTCCCGAGTTGTCATGCCCTCATAGATAGCCTTACTTTTTTTGCAACTTGGGAACCCAACCAAGTCATTGACAAAACAATGGTGTTCCCAACCCAAATTCTCCCTTTGTCTAAAACTACTTTGTACACGCCTTATCACAACCATAGGCTTGCCTCTTACAAGTCCTATTATGAACTTCTCCTAACACACTTCATCCTTGGGACACCTGGAATTCACTGTCACTCCTTGGAACACACTCTTATTAGTTCATTTCCAAGCATTTTGACCTAGTTCTCCCTTGTGATGCCTTGGCACTAGCTAGAATAATTTTTCACTCCCTCCTTAGCACTCCTAGAAGTCACTAACACTTCATTTCCATGCATTTGAAATGAGTGATCCCTTGTGCTTCCCTGGCACTTAGCCATCACACTCCTTAGCATGCATTCACTCCACACCTTGGCACCTGACACATCTTGGAATTCCTATCATGCCTTGGAACTGTCTAGCAGGTGTTAGTACTTCACTTGTAATTAAAGAAAAACATCATTTCATTAACAGAGACAACTTGTTATTTAAGTTGTGCAAGCTATGTCAATTAATAAATCAACAAGTTTTCTTATTTCGGTCCTTGGAAATGACAATTCTGTTATGCTGGACAATTACACCATACATGGCTTTGAACATATTATATTGACGATATGTCGTGTACTATGCTACATAGCATGAATTTGTATGGGTAGGAGTAAGAGAATTTTTCTCTAATTTACACTACTCCACAAACCCATCCAATCATAGCAAAATTTTATTCATTTTTTTCTCCTGAATATGGTTATGAATTAGCTCAAGCATCCAAGGTTTCTGATTTTCCAAGACTTGAGTTTGCCTTTTTTACAAGTTAATCCAAACAACTATAGATATATTATCTCAATTGTTATCTTTCTAGCATATACTCCTACAACATGTAGCCAAATCACATCCCAAAAAAACCATCAAAATTAGAGTTACCAAATCATAAAAACCTTTAGTCATGATATCAAATACTACTACTTGCTTCCTCTTAGATCAATATCCTTTTACTTGGCTTATTTTCCCATAATACTCAGAGTTCCCTTTTCCATGCTCTTCAGCTTGCAAACGCCAATCAATATGTTCCTAAAAAGAATCAATCAGCAAGCTTCAACATTTTGTCCATCAAGGTCTTTGCATCTCCATCTAAAGTTATCATGGCTCATTTTCATTTTTCAGGAGACCATATCAGATGTTGATCAATATCACCAGGTTTTATGCACAGCCATTATGCTTCTATACATCGAGTACCCATATGGAAGAGTCCTTATTTCATATAGTATTTAACCAAGACATACCATGCACATGATTTCGAATATATTTCTGCATCCAACTCTTCCTACCATATCTCTTTATACATGAATTTTACTTTCTAAAGAAGAGCTCTTATCTAAAAATGTGCATACCTCTTTCCTTAATTTTGTCATCTAGTCAACTTATTTCACGAACTGCCTCTTTCTTTGAAGAAAATGTCTATGATGAGCCTCCTTTCTCAATTTGATAAAATACTTCAATTATTCCTTCATGCTGCAACTAAACTAGTAAACTTCTTTGATGCTTGCTTCCATAATATTCCACACTGCATCCATAAACTTCTAGTGGAATATACTCTTTCCAAGATTCTTCCATATATTGAAGAACCTTCTCATCAAGGATCCTTGTGATCCTTTCCTGCTAGAAGACTATTTTTATAACATGCCATGCCTGCAAGAGGACATCTCTGAGGTGAAAAATCTTTGTCAAGATATCATCATTGAGCAATTTTGCTTGTTGCAAATAAGGCAACTTCCTTCTCACTGCTATAGTGATATGAAACATAAATAAGGATCCTTTAAAAGGGAAAAATGGTGGTCATTACCATCTCACATGGATATGCACAAATTTGCTTGTCAAGGAACTTGTAATAATAGCATTGTAATTACTCACTGACACCAACACAATGCACATGCATATGCTCCTTGGCAACAATCCAATAAAGAAGCCAACAAATGAATTTTAGTGTTGTGTTGAAACAAAATAAGATTGGGAATGTGGCATTGGCATTTAAACGTCAGTTGGATGATTTGGAAATACAAATGGGTTTATGTTTGTAACCCACAAATTGCATTATACTATACTATTTACACACAGAAATTCACCAACCAAAGCAAGAAAACAACATTTAGATGGCCACATAACAGACATAAGGATGCTACTATGAAATTCCAAATGGGAAACCATCATTTGATGGGAATTTTATCATGCTCAAGAAATTGCTAGAAAGGTTGAGATATGAAATCTAAACAATTTTTTGGTGCATTCTTATACACTCACTCCCTATCACACACACGGTGTCAAAAGAAGCACAGAAAGTGTGAAATACAACTTAAGATATGTAATTGATTAGTAATTTTACCTGCTTAGGTTGTTGAAGAATTAGAAACTGAGTAAGTTGAGTTTTTGATTTTTTATTTTCTTGCTGGACACTAACAAGTGAAGATTTTCCAACTTGCTCGCCCAAACACATTAATATGGGAGGTCTATTGAAAATATGTTGACCTGGTTCACGTCTCCTTCTCCATATTTGAGATGTATCTTATGAAATGGAGAGCCTTTTAAGTGGCATGGATTGTCCTATTCCCTTAGGACAATTTAATAGGGTCTAGGGGACCTAGAGGGAAGATAGAAAAATAAATTGATAGGGGAACCCCCAATAGTGGTGATAAGGAGATTAGGAGTCCAATTATCACAAACCAAAAGCCCTTAACCCATAACCACTAAAATCCCTATCCCCTTAACCCCTAATCGATAATCCCTTAAGCCCTACACTCACAACTCATAACCCATAAATCCCTTGACTCATTAAATCTTAAGACACTAACCCCTAACCTATAATCCATGAACCAACTCCTAAGCCATAACTCCTTATCCTCTTAACCTATGACCCTTAACCGCTAACCCTTCACTGCCTAAACACCTTAACTTCTAACCCGTTAAGCACTAACACCTAAATCCCATAAATCTTAAGTCCTTAACCACTAAACTCAATTGTGTCAATGTAGAATAATATACATAAGATAAAATAAAATGATATTATCCACATCAATGCTTGAAATAACCTTAAATTAGCCATGAGTGGTGATTCAGGGGGTGAATGTGGGGCACTATTAAAGTTACATCATGTTTAAATTCCTTGTACATTGTGAGGTTGTTCTCTAATTAGGTTGAAGCATCATCACATTCCTTTTTCTGTCTCTTTACGCCTCATTTTTTGGCATAAAAATTGAGGGAATGTGGGTAGTTTGACCATCGCTAACTTCATGGTTGATTGTAGTTTGACCATAAAAAATTATAACAATTTTTCTCTCTCATTTCACCGAGTTTGACTGAGCTATTTTAGGCTGAATTTGACCTCCTGATCAAGTTGAGTTTTGACTAAGGATGATTGATTGCTGATTTGACCAACATTGACTTTCTAATTATGGTTGAACTTTGACTGCATAAATTGACAGGATTGTTTTGACTTTGAATTGGGCAAGTCAATTTGACTTTTGTACTCTCTCCCTGTGCTGAAGTTTTGATATAATAATAAGAAGAATTGATTAAAGGGTTCCCCCAAGATTAAGGTTTTTCCCTGGCATTTGCCAAATCTAGTGTCCTCTTGTCTTCTGCATATTGTTTTATGTTCTATCTACTTTACTATCAATGTGATTAATGGCTAATGTGATTGCTACTAGAAATCTAAATTGAAATTGCTATTCGACTGCTTAAGGAAGATTGAAGTAATTGTGTTAAGCATACAACATACCATTGTTAACTAAAATTAATAGATTATCATCTCAACCCCTACGATTCATGTCACATTGGTCATTTTCCATCTAAGGTATACAAATCTATATGTAATTAATGTATGTATCATTGGTTTGATCACACCTTGCCTTAGCCATCTAGGACATTAGGTGTAGGAAGAGCTTCCTTCAGCTACCACATTTAGTTGGATATGTATGATCCATGTGTATATGATATTATGTCCAATGTGTACTATTTTTATTGTGTTCACTTAAACACTCTGTTCTAACTCTTAATGCTTTGGCTATAAGTTTTAATCTAAGTTGTTCCATGGTGTTTCATAATTTTTCTCATAGAGGTGTGTCATCTTCATAGTTTAGATATATTTTTTCGTGATTTGAGTAGGTGCTATAAATTGATCTTATTGTACCCCTTATTTCCTTTAGTCAAAATTTATCCCATGTCTCTTTTAACAACACATGTGAAGGCCTTCTAAGTTATGGCTAACTTTTAATAAAGTATTTTTAAGCTCCAAGTGAACTTCCTAAAAAATAATAAGCTACTTTTTTAGTTTATTAATAACATTATTTACAAATTTAAGCATATTTTTCACTTCCTTAAAAATTAATAGATATTTCCCTCATCTGTAAAGCTTGTTCATTTTCCCTCCTTATATGAACATACCTACATATATTAAAGAGTCATCATAAAGTTTTTATCGATGCCTCTTAATTAGGCTATCATTATTACTTATCTTCAACATCATTAGATATCACTTCTATGTGACATGGCCTCCTTTTGCTCAAATAAAAATAAACTTAATGAAAACTTAAATGACCATAGAATTTGCTCTATAAGATTTTACTACCTATTAAGAGGCTTACATTATTACTTATCTTCAACATCATTAGATATCACTTCTATGTGACATGACCTCATTTTTCTCAAATAATAATAAACTTAATGAAAACCTAAGCGACCATAGCAATTGCTCTATAAGATTTTACTACCTATTAAAATCTAATTTTGCGGCTACTCTAAAATCTAAATGGGCCTATTAAAATTTATTTTCCTGCCCACTATTCTCCTTTTGCCATGTTTGGGACTCAATTCTCTCTTTCTTTGCTCATAATCTTTATGATTTCGCAGCAGATTCCATACCCTTCTATGTTATTCAATTCTTGTTGTGCTATCAATTCGACTAGATTTTTCACATGTATATATTATATCAGATCTGGGTTTGTTCTTTTTCAAGCTTTAATTGAGATATCCTTCTCCTAATATGGATTTGGAGGGAATTGGTAACAAGAAGGCAATCAGTAACAACCAGGCAATCGGTTTCAAGGTATCATAACAAGGTAATCGGGGTCGACTAAGATAGGCTATGACTACCGGGAAATAACCCAGGCAATACTCTAGGGTAACTATTTTGATCTCTCGTTAAATGTGTATATGTGGGAATTCATTCTTAGTCTGTTGGACCACCCATTTCATATTCTTCTCCTAATTTGGATTTGGAGGCTTTCACTGCAATTCGGAGTAGAAAACATGTAGTCTGCATATGAAGATAAAGTTACAACCTTCGATAGCTCTGAGGTGTATGGATACATTTGAAAGGCTAGATCATTGTCCCCTTACAAATTGATTTTCCACTTGTCAATGGTGCAATGTTAGCATAAAACCTCGGATTAGAGAGCAAGTGGCAACGTTGGCCATTCATTTCCAGGCATGAAAACTCACTAGATGTTTGAACATTGAAGTGCTTGAGTTTATTTATACTTAGTGTTAGATGCAAAGCTATGTGCAATGAAACCAAATAAAAACCTCATTTATGCTAAATTAAAATGATAAACCTTGAGAAAAACTATTAGAATGACTGGATCTAAGTTAAAAAAAATTAAGCAAACGCAATAAATCCTTATATGAAAGAAAAGGAATGCAAGCCAATTTGGAATGGGCCCCTTTTAAATGGACGACCTGTAGATAATATCATACAAACAACAAATCAATCTAGAGATTATGCCATCTCTTATGGTCGACTTGTGGAACAAACTCTGTTTGTAACAAAAGATGAAGAAATTAGTTCATTGAAATAGGAAAAAGGAAACTTAGTTTTAAAGGTAAATATACACAAGTCATAGGTTGCAAGTAAACACAAGTTAAAGGAAAAACTCAAAGAGATGATTGGAAAAGAAAATAAAAGGCCCTAAATGCCTCCACTGGGCATGGAGTCTTATCTTGACCCTCAAGAAAAAGTCCTTTTGCCTTGTATTTCTTAAGTTTCTACATATTCCCTGGTGAATGCTTGGAAAACATCACTCTAGGAAGCTGGATTGTATAGAAATAAAAGAGAGGCTAGACTAGTATTAGATCTAGCGTAAGTAATGTAGCTAAAATAAAATAAAATTTATAAGCTCAAATCTGAAGTAAAGAATTAAATTCTGAAAATAGTCAACCCCAATACTAAAAATTTAGCTTAAATATTTTCACAATGAAACAACATAAGAACACTCCATATCTTACTTGCATTTGTTGATGTTGCACTAGATCCTTCCTTCAATGTAATGTACATGCCCAAAATCCTTTCTATTTCTAACTTGGGACTAAATGCTTAAGAGACAAGAAAAATTTCATACCAATAGTGAGAAAATGAGAGTTTTATTCCATTTCCAACCATGTATAAATGAGAGGAGTGCCATCTTATTATAGGAAGAGAGGCCTCCTAAGCCATCATTACAAAACCATGTGCCATCATGAAATGGTGTGCTTAATACAAGTGGTAAATAACTGATTCCCAACTAACTTCCTCACATGTGTGGCCCTCTCTTAAATGTTAGGTGGTGCACTCCAACCCTTTCCCACACTTGAGGATCAAAATAGTCAAACACAACAGTGTCTTACTCCTTTTGGCCAACAAACCTTGTTCTTTCCCACATGTGAGGGTCAAGAAAGGGTCAAAGAACTAGTGCCTCCACTAAATAGCTCATAAATGTGTACAAATAGTCTCCTACATTGGAGAGAAAGGAGAAAGAAATGTTGAATTTCCATGATCTTGGGTCTAGGATAGAGTCTTAAAATATCTAGTGCTACCAAACCAAGAATCTCAATGATACTACTTTGCACAATAGAATATAAATAATAACAAGTCACACATGCATAGAATATGGATAACCTCATATTGTACAATAGTCTAGGGCTCCCGTACTAGGGATAATGATCCTCATACATCCACTAGTACAAGATACAAAATTGGGACTTGGTATCAGTCCATCAACAACCAACTTGTACTCAACAAGATAATCTAACCATCTGGCTATTGCATGCCCTCTCAACTCATCATGGTCGTACCCTGTACCTGCTCTATCCTTCAACTCTCGATTTGCATCTCCTGCTTCTGTCAATGCTCCAAGTCCATCTGGCCACTAAATCTTAGCTATCCAATCTGCTCACTAGTTGTGCCTTCATCCATCAAGGCAAAAACACAAAGAGACTCTTGTCAAGTTGTTCATAGCTCCACTTGTGAACAACTCTCAATCTGCCCATTACTGCTCCTCAGCTACTCAGGGACTTTAGCCCACTATGGTCTTTCTGCGTTGTATCGATGAAGACCAACATAGGGAACAGAGGGCTTCCACCTATCACTGCAAGATGTCCATCTCCCACAATGAACATGGGCTAGGAGGTTTTCCCATCATCTGTTGTAGAAGTCTTCCCCACACACATATCTCGGGCTCCATAAACTACTCCTTGTTGATCAGACCCTTGAGCTCAACAACTACCTCTCTTGCAACTACCTTTGTCGATCAAGGTGTTTCTCATCCAGCTCAAACTTGGACACTATCACAATGTCCTCTAGCATACCATAAGTGCCCAATCATGTCCACACTTGGTCTTCTCTCACGCTACCCTCTAGCAGTCCACAAGAGACCATGTCCACATTGTAGCATCTGCACTTAGTTAGGGCATCCCCACACTTGGAAGATCCTTACACATGGCTGCCCACAAACTCCACCATTCCGCCCTTTGCTCTGCAGTAGAGGAGCTATTGCACAAATATGGGCATCAACAACTTGTCCTCTCCTAGGACACCATCAACCGTGAAATCTACTCCTAGTTGGAGTTCCTTCATGCCCAAGTCAACTCCAACAAATGGCTCTGATGGGCTGCAAACTAACCAATCCAATACTAGTCACAAATTATGACCCAACACAAGGAAAAACTAGAGAAATAATATACCTTTCAATTGTTGTTCATTGACTGAAGTTTGGTCACTGGTTAAGGCATCCTTGTGTCCCACAACAACCTACCATCTGAGATCAAAACCTCCACCAAAGACTGTGGCCTCCTCAAATCTACAAGCCTCTTCCACTCATTGTCTTAATAGGCAACTACAACACCCATATTAGGCTTGTTTAGCCCTCCAAACAACCACCATAGGTCAGCGTCCTAGTCTCCATAGGTCTGTGATCTCCTCGGCCCGTTCTAGCATGAAAACCCACATCAAATTGCCTAGAACAACTTCCCTTGAGTGTGACTGTCCCTCCTTGATAGGCCGAGGAAGTTTGTTTTTGTCCTAGCCTCCAAACAAGCCTTGGTGTTCCTTCAAGTATTGCGGCTACCCTAGATATCCACCTACAGGTTTGCAATAGAGTAGATTTGGGATTGTCCACCCTCAATCGAACCTTCAAATAGGCCCAATCACTTCTCCTTTCACCTGCGTTCACACTTTTCCTTACTCGGCCTTGTTGTGGCATGAGACAACCCTCAACACAATCAAAGAGGCACCCAAACTAGCCCTCATCCCTCATGCTATTTTGTCCTCTTCTCCTGTGACAAAATAGAGGTATCTCCCTCTTCAATGAGTTGTTGTCCCTCCTTCTTAATCTTGCCTTAATGTTGCTCTCTTTGGATGTGTAATAACCTCACATATCACCCTCTATTTATATCCAAAAGAGGGGCTTCTTCCAACATCACTCTAGAATTGTCCAACTGTCAAGGAGGCTTACTAAACTTAAGCCAACCTTAACTCATATGGTGCCATTGCCAACCCAGCATTAGACTTCAAAAATTCATAACTCCTCAACGACAACTCAGAATCAGATGATTCTCATTATGTTAGAATCATCTCACCAAGAGCTATCATCCTCATCCATCATATGTCGAAGAATCGTCATAGTTTTGGCTCAAATATCTATGGGTGAAAAACTCCAAGATTGGGTTCTAAGCCCACAAGTCTACTTATGGCTCTTTGACCTCCAACCCTCAAACACTAGGGCTTGGAGTACCTCCCAAGCTACACAAAAATTGGCCACTAGGGCCAAACTGCATGTGGGTCATCTTATTTATGGCAACTGATATTTTTCTTGGATTCCTCTCGTCGAGAGGTGTAGGATTGATATAAAGATCATCCGATTCCAACATGTATTCATGGAGATATGAATTTATTTTTGTTATGGGACAATTCATCAAGGTTGGCAAACAACCAAATTGCCCCCACTGATCCTCCATGTTTTAGTATAAATAGAAAAGGACTTTAAGTCATTTGACACACACTCACTCTTGTGATCTCTCTTCATTCTGTTTTAGTTTTGATGAAGATGAGATCTAGAGGGAGTTCCCTAGGTGATACATCGCCCTAATAGGAGATGCCCAAGAAGTTGTGATGAAGAAGGCTCTACACAATCATGGAAGGAGGTTAAACACAGGTCCTATCTGCTGGCCTTATTCCACTCATATGTTGGAAAGAACACAACCCTAATGCTACCCTATCAAATTGTTCTAAGCTATAGTTTAAAGAGGGTTTTTATGTGCCCTAATTGTTGTGAGTACAAGCCTTAGCCATAATCCTATTGGGAGGGCTATAGCTACAGTCCTAGAAGAATCATGGCTACAGATCAAAGGCCTAGCTATTAAGGGATGACCCTAACCTCAACGCAGTCATCAAAAGGGCCTCACATAGTCATGAAGGAGGACAACCCTAACACAGATTAAGGTCCCTTCATGTTGTCCTATAGGAGTCCTCTATACCCAACAAGGAGAAGCATATGTATGTTGTCAATGGATGCTCCAAAAAGGACATAGTCATAATGTGAGGATATCCCACAGTCAAGGATATATATACTGCCTTAAGTCACAACAAAGGAATCTTGGAAGCAATAGTAAAGACTGTTGCCTAAGGTATGACTTAGGCATGTTTGGGAGCAGATGTCTCTATATTAAGGACTAAGGGCAAAGCTTTTTACATGGATCTGTTGAAGGAGTCTACAACTATAGCCTAGCTGGTCTGCCAAGTTGTAAGCCATAGCAAGTAGCTAAGGCTGGTAGTATAAATAGTTGTAGCATATATACAATATATTGGGTGATATAATGAAGTGTGGCATAATAACAGTGGTGCATATTAATGATGTGATAGGTGAAAACATGATGGTACAGCATGGTGCAACACTGTAATGATGGCACAACATGGTGCAACACAATGATGATGGGCATGGATGTATAGTAGTGACACGATGCATTGCAATAGCTTGTTGATGATGGGTACAACATGATGATGAGCAACTACTTAGTGATGGGAGTAGCATAGTGATGATAGCAGCTCAGTGATTGGGTGGAACACAGTGTTAGGTGCAGTGTGATGATGAGGTGCAGCACAGTGATGGGTGCAGCATGGTGATGGAGTCAACTTGGAGGATCAGTTGAAGCAGTATGCCTTCACTTGAGTTCAAATCAACTACCTCATTATGTTATCTTCATGGTGAAGTTCTCTGCTCTTATCTTGTCAAGTCAAAGTGTTGACTTCAGATGTATGTGTATTCCCTCTATCTACTGAACTATTGAAGAACATAAGAAGAATTGATCAAGGGTTTCCCTACATTGGGGTTTGTCCCTGGCTGGCGCCACATCTTGTGTCCTCTTGTCTTGGCTTGTTTTCTGTGATTTATGTTTATGTTGAAAGAATAACTTCGGCGTAAATCGCATGTAGACAAACATTTGTCGACGCGTTTCAAACCAACCAGTGTGGTTCATCGTCAGGACAAGTTGAAGAAACAGATCCAGCGTAGCATGTTAAATAGTCTGAGCAGAGTCTACAATAGCTAAATTGACTAACGGCTAATTTTGACCTTAGGACCCAGGTCAAATTATTTT
>APFE030250758.1:2688-14041 GCA_000404065.3 Pinus taeda | reverse complement strand
AAGAGCTCAAAAAACGAGGAGGGGGCAGAAAAACCGACTAAGAAGAGAGTGTTGGAATCCAACACCTACTGATTTTCTAGCCATCATCTCTATTGAGATTGCTCGGCCTCTTTTCAATCTCAATAGCTTCCCTGAATTTACGATGATGGAACTGAGCAACTTTGGCAACATCCTTGGCCTCCTCAATACACACCTGATGCTTGGTCTTTTCCACATGCTCTAATAATGCTGAAGACTTGGATCTCCCATGTCTTAGGTCGGCCGCATGTTCGCAGATCCTTTGATGTATGGAGCGCCCTGTTTCCCCAATATAGGGGGTCCCACATGAACAAGGGATCAAGTAGACACCCTTCATGTCCTTAGGGTTAACGGGATCTTTCACCGATTGAAGGGAATTGTGAATGGTGTTGAGGGGCCTAAAGGTTGAGGGAATATCATACCTTTTAAGGATCTGAGCAATCTTGTCCATGGTTCCTTGGACATAGGGAAGATGGACACCTAGACGGTGCTCTTTTGGCTCTTTCTTAATTAACACATTTTTAGAGGCTTTACGGAAAGCCTTCTGACCTAGGCGCCTACTATATCCATTCTCCACAAAGATATTAAGGAGATGGGATCTCTCCTTATCAAAGTTCTCATAATCAGAGATCCTAAGGGCACTAGTAGCTAGGGTGTTAAGAACACCCAACTTCTGAGCAAGGAAATGATGGGAATCAGCATGAAGATACTGCTCAGTATGTGTTTTCTTTCAGAACACAGAGTGGGAGAGATAACCATCCTTATTCCGAGATATAAGAATATCCAGGAAAGGGAGGCAACCATTGACCTCTTTTTCCATGGTAAACTTAATGGTAGAGGACCATTTGTTGAGGTGATTAAAGAAACGATCCAGCTCCTCAGGGCCATGGGGCCAGATGACATTAGTGTCATCCACGTACCTTTTCCAAAGCTTGGGAAGAAGACGAGCTGAGGATAAAGCTTTGGCTTCAAAATCTTCCATAAAAAGATTCGCAACAATAGGGGAAAGAGGGGAACCCATGGAAACACCACAAGTCTATTCAAAAAACTCACCCTCGAAATAGAAGAACGTGGAAGTGAGACAGGTCTCCACCAGATGCGTGGTATCGGGATCTGTTATGCGATAGATCACTTCCAAGGCCTCCTTTATAGGGATGCAATTATAAAGGGAGACCACATCAAAGCTTACGAGAATGTGCTCAAGACTAAGCTTAATATCCTTAAGCTCCTTAATGAAGGATGCAAAGTCTTTCACGAAGGACTCAGTGTGGTCAACCAGGGGCTTAAGTTTAAGGGCAAGGAACTTAGCCAGAAGATAGGTTGGGCCACCAATGGTGTTGAAGATAGGCCTCAGAGGGGCCCATTCCTTGTGAATCTTTAGTAACCCATAGATCCTAGGAGCAATGAGACTGCTTTCAATGAGCTTGTGGCAGAGGGAACTCACTGAATTATTAGATTTGATGGCTAGAGCCACTGTCCTAGAAATCTTCTTCAGAGGGTTCTTAGGCAGTTTTTTATAATTGCCACTATTGTGGAGATGATCTAACATCTCCCTGCAGTAATCATCCTTGTTAAGGATGACCATAGCTCCTCCTTTGTCCACCTTCAAAATGACAATATCTTTGTTCTGATTTAAGGATTTTAGGGCAGAAAATTCCTCATTGCTGAGGTTCTTCCGAGGGGGCTTAGCCTTTCTAAGGACGACAGCACAATCCTGTCGAATAGTGTCCTTGATATTATCCGGAAGATCCCTAATCCCGTATTCCACATCACAAATAATGTCCTCCCCTAGAAAAAATCCCGGTGGAGGACATTATTTGCGACGTGGAATACGGGATTAGGGATCTTCCAGATAATATGAAGGACACTATTCGACAGGATTGCGTTGTCGTCCTTAGAAAGGCTAAGCCCCCTGGGAAGAACCTCAGCAATGAGGAATTCTCTGCCCTAAAATCCTTAAATCAGAACAAAGATATTGTCGTTCTGAAGGCGGAAAAAGGAGGAGCTACGGTCATCCTTAACAAGGATGATTACCGGAGGAAGATGTTAGATCATCTCCACAATAGTGGCAGTTATAAAAAACTGCCTAAGAACCCTCTAAAGAATATTTCTAGGACAGTGGCTCTAGCCATCAAATCTAATAATTCAGTGAGTTCCTTGTGCCACAAGCTCATTGAAAGCAGTCCCATTGCTCCTAGGATCTATGGGTTACCAAAGATTCACAAGGAAGGGGCCCCTCTGAGGCCTATCGTCAACACCATTGGCGGCCCAACATATCTTCTGGCTAAGTTCCTTGCCCTTAAACTTAAGCCCCTAGTTGGCCACACTGAGTCCTTCGTGAAAGACTTTGCATCCTTCATTAAGGAGCTTAAGGATATTAAGCTTAGTCCTGAGGACATTCTCGTCAGCTTTGATGTGGTCTCACTTTATACTTGCATCCCTATAAAGGAGGCCTTGGAAGTGATCTATCGCCTAATAGATCTAGATACCGCGCATCTACTGGAGATCTGTCTCACTTCCACATTCTTTTGTTTCAAGGGTGAGTTTTTTGAACAAACTTGTGGTGTTGCCATGGGTTCCCCTCTTTCCCCTATTGTTGCGAATCTTTTTATGGAAGATTTTGAAGCCAAAGCTTTATCCTAAGCTCGTCTTCTTCCCAAGCTTTGGAAAAGGTATGTGGATGACACTAATGTCATCTGGCCCCATGGCCCTAAGGAGCTGGATCATTTCTTTAATCACCTCAACAGCCGGTCCTTTGCCATTAAGTTTACCATGGAAAAAGAGGTCAATGGTTGCCTCCCTTTCCTGGATATTCTTATATCTCGGAATAAGGATGGCTATCTCTCCCACTCTGTGTTCTGAAAGAAAATGCATACTGAGCAGTATCTTCATGCCGATTCCCATCATTTCCCTGCTCAAAAGTTGGGTGTTCTTAACACCCTAGCTACTCATGCCCTTAGGATCTCTGATTGTGAGAGCTTTGGTAAGGAGAGATCCCATCTCCTTAATATCTTTGTGGAGAATGGATAATAGGCGCCTAGGTCAGAAGGATTTCCATAAAGCCTCTAAAAATGTGTTAATTAAGAAAGAGCCAAAAGAGCACCGTCTAGGTGTCCATCTTCCCTATGTCCAAGGAACCACGGACAAGATTGCTCGAATCCTTAAAAGGTATGATATTCCCTCAACCTTTAGGCCCCTCAACACCATTCGCAATTCCCTCTGATCGGTGAAAGATCCCATTAACCCTAAGGACATGAAGGGTGTCTACTTGATCCCTTGTTCATGTGAGACCCCCTATATTGGGGAAACAGGGCGCTCCATCCATCAAAGGATATGCGAACATGTGGCCAACCTAAGACATGGGAGATCCAAGTCTTCAACATTAGCAGAGCATGTGGAAAAGACCAAGCATCAGGTGTGTAATGAGGAGGCCAAGGTTGTTGCTAAAGTTGCTCAGTTCCATCATCGTAAATTCAGGGAAGCTATTGAGATTGAAAAGAGACCGAGCAATCTCAATAGAGATGATGGCTGGAAAATTAGTCGGTTTTTCTGCCCCCTCCTCTTATTTTTATTATAATTTTTATTATATTATTATAATTATATTTTATTTATTTATTTTTTATTTTTTTTAACTAACAACCTAAATATTAATTATTTAATTGGAATATATTATATATATATATATATATAATATTAATAATATTTAATAATTAATTTAATTAAATAAATAAATATACCTTTTTAAACTAACCATTAAAATTATTATTAAATTATTAAATGAAAATTCTCGTCACTTAACAACCTAATATTATTTTATATTATATATATAATGTATGTATGTATGTATGTATAATATTAATAATAATTAATTAAATCATAGGTAGGAGGGTGATCGACTGCGCTCTGCGCTCTAGGTTTGAACACTTGCAGTAATGGCAGACTGTGCTAGACTGCAGCAATCCTGCAATTTCTGACGGACTCAGACTCCTTCATTCACAGGTCAGAGGGTACCCTACCTCATGGAGCCCCTGCAGGGGGAGGGCGATGAACCTCCCCCACAAAATGACAATGAGCAGTTGCCGAATCAGGAGGAAACGGATACTATAAATCAGAAAGAGGATAATGAGGATCTGAAAGATCAACAGACAAAACAAGACAAAAAGCAGCAGGAGGTACGCTTAGCTACATGCAATCTCGTCGCCTCTGTGCGCCCAAAGGTAGTTCTACCAGGCCATCAAATCAATGCAAAGATAGAGTACATGAAAGATCACGCGCTAATCGGGAAGTTCATTGGTCTGTGGCCGACTGGGAGGGCTTTAAGGAGCTAGATAAATGCGAAATGGCACCCCAAAGGACACATAAACCTGTAGTTAGGACCAAAAGGGTTCTTCACTGCCATCTTCAACTGCCTGGAGGACAGAAACAGGGTCCTGGATGGAGGGCCTTACTTCTTTAATGCAGTTGGTCTGTTTCCCAGAGGATGGGTGGAACGCTTCAACCCAGACAAGGAGGATCTCAATTGGGCTCTGGTGTGGATCCGCTTATACTCACTGCCGGTGGAATACTGGGAGGAAGACTCCCTACAGGCAATTGGTAATACTCCGGGTTAGTTTGTCAAGATAGCCGAGGAAACGAAAACCTGCAGATACACCTCTTTTGCTCGTATATGCATCTACATGAACCTCAACCAGGCTCTCCCAGATGCGGTAAGCATGTCTCACTATGATATTGAATGGGTTCAGTCGATTGATTATGAACATTTGCCTTTTAGATGTCAAAGATGTCATGCCTTGGGACATTTATTCAGAGACTGCTCGTTAACGCAAAAACCCTCTCCTGCCTCTGGTTCGGAAGCATCTGAAGCAGATGGCTTCATCAAAGTAACAAATCGTTGAAAATCCCACAAGAAACAAGCTTCTAAGACCAAAGTACTGCAAACGGCCCTTTTATGCCTTCAACAAGCAACAGTTTTGGTGCTTTGACTCATCAACTGGACCCGCATTCGGAATCTCCTACACCAACAGAGCCAGAGTCAATGAAAGACATCCACACAAAGATGGAAAATCCCACAATGCCTAATGCAGATACGTTAGCCAAGGAAGCTTCTACCTCAGACAAGCAAAAAGAAATATTATGGAACACTCAAGTTATGCCGATGGAGATACCACATTCAAATGCCAATCAAGAAGAGGATCCGACTGAAGAATCAAATTATCCATAGTTCATGGAGGAAGAAACTGAAACAATAGATATTGGGGATCTGGACATCCCAGGTCTGGAAAAAGCATGCACAACAAACAACTTTGACAACATTCCAGCAGGACAACTTAAGAATCTGGAAGAAGTCCTTTCTAGGGTGCAGCGGAAAAAAGCTCTAGGCATACATACTGGAGGCCCCTGGGATGGTAGATTCATAGCCAAAGATATCAAAAAGTGAGGAAGGAAAACAGATCTACAAAGAACAATCACAATAGGACAGCTTCTAGTGGATTCCGGCAGGTATTCCAAGTTAACCAAGTACTACAACATTGAAAAAAATCCTTCCCAATGAAGTTAATCTCTTGGAATATAAGAGGGTTTAATAGCTCAAGGAAAACTCGAATTCTTAAAAACATGATAAAGCAAGAAAATACTCAAGTCCTGTTCTTGCAAGAGACCAAATGCAACTCTAATGCATTAAATAGATTAGCTGCTAAAATATGGCCTGGGAGCCTCAATATGGCGGTGGATGCGGATGGCGCCTCTGGAGGCCTAGCGATTATCTGGGATTCAAGAGCTATCAAGCTCGACAATTTCCATGCACACAGGAATTTTCTACAAGCAATCTTTCACATTATAGGCACAAATATTCACGGACTCTTAACTAATGTATATTTTCCACGGGAGACTTCTCTTAAAGCGGGTATCCTAAATTCTCTCTCTGAAATTAACCATAACAGATTGCTCCCTCTTTGGATTGCTGGAGGCGATTTCAATATGATTACAAAAATAGAAGAAAAGAGAGGAGGAAGATGTAGAGGAAGTTAGGAAGGGGCAATCCTTAAGGACTTCATTCAGAATAACTGGCTCATTGACCTTCCCTTCAACAATGGAGTATTTACCTGGAATAACAGAAGAGTAGGGAACTAGCAAATAGCTTCTCGGTTGGATAGGTTTTTACTCTCGGACAATGCCATTCATCTAGGTGGAGACTTCGTAGCCTCTATCCTACCCTTCTCGGTTTCTGATCACTGGCCCATTTCCCTCCAATGGTCCCGTCCGGGAGTGCGCATACCCTTTCGTTTTGAGGCCTTCTGGCTGCCTCATCCGAACTTCCAAAAATTAATCAATACAGAATGGAATAGCTTCTCTCCTCCTCTAGGATAAAAAATGTTCCAATTCTAGCAAAAGCTCAAGCACTTAAAAGGCAAGATCAAGCATTGGAATCACACATCTTTTGGCAATATCTTTCAGGGTAAAGTAGCCCTCGAGCTAGATATGAAGCAGCTACAACAGAAGATTATCATTAATGGCCGATCAGAGGAACTGTCAGAACAGTCAAAAATCCTTGAAACGCAACTTGGTGAAAAGGATAAGCAGGAAGAAATGTTATGGAGGCAAAAATCAAGGGTCAGGTGGCTCAAAGATGGAGAGGAAAACACTAAATTATTTCACAACACTACAATCCAGTGCAGGATGCATAATAATATAACTCATATTCAAAATGAGCAGGGAATCAAAGTGGAAAAGCACGAAGATATTGAGAGTACACTATTAAACTATTTCAAGTAAATGCATCGAGAGCCAAACGGTGACAGAACACAGGCTATAGAGAAAATTACCTGAAATATCCCCAAACTAATCTCAGAAGAGCATAACCAAATGCTTCTCAAGCCTGTTGATCTCCAAGAAGTGGAACATGGAGTGCGTCAACTGAAAGCAGGCAAAGCCGCAGGCCCGGATGGATTTACCTCTAATTTCTTCCATAACTTCTGGGAGCTAATCAAGATGGAAGTCTGGCAGGTGGTGGAGGAGTCTCGATCCTTGAGATGGATGTTTCCGGGAGTGAATGTTACTTTCATAGCCCTAGTTCCCAAGGTGGATAAACCAAGCACACCTAACAAGTACAGACCGATAGCTCTATGCAACATAATCTATAAGATCGTGTCTAAAATTATAGCATCCAGGCTCAGACTTCTGCTTCCTCTCATCATCTCGCCCGAGCAATCTGGATATGTTGAAGGGAGGCAAATCACGGACGAGATCATTCTGACTCATGAAATAATTCACTCTCTGAAGATCTCTAAGAAGCGAGGTATGCTCCTCAAACTAGATCTTTCAAAGGCTTTTGATAGCCTTAGTTGGGTGTATATTGAAAAGGTTTTAATGGCTTTTGGATTTGCTGCTCCCTGGGTTCGATGGATTATGAGCCTCTTCTCATCCTCTTTTTTCTCTATTCTAATCAATGGCATACCCTCCTCTTCCTTTCATCCTACTCGAGGCATTAGGCAGGGAGAACCCCTCTCCCCTTTTCTATTTGTTATCATGGCCGAAGGTTTAGGTCGCAGTATCAAGTCGGCTCAGCAATCAATGCGACTCAGAGGCCTCTCCTTCCATAATTCCCCTGCTTTCACCCACCAGCAATTTGTAGATGATAACATGCTTTTCGGGCATCCTTCGGTCCAGGAGGTGCGCCAGCTCAAAGCCCTTTTAACAAATTTCTCGGAGGCCTCTGGAGCTTCTA
The DNA here is from genome assembly GCA_000404065.3 of Pinus taeda. Taxonomy (NCBI): domain Eukaryota; kingdom Viridiplantae; phylum Streptophyta; class Pinopsida; order Pinales; family Pinaceae; genus Pinus; species Pinus taeda. The sequence continues at coordinate 6,300 of APFE030250758.1, read as the reverse complement.
TCAATAACACCAAATCTCAAATCTTTTTCTTTCATACCCCCTCTGCAATTAAGTCAGCCATAATCTGCATTCTGGGTTTCTCTTCAACTAAACTCCCTTCTACTTATTTAGGTGCTCCTCTGATTGCCTCAGCCCTAAAGCACTCATCCTGGAGAATCCTTTTAGTAAAGTTGGAGGCACGTCTTTCCTCTTGGACTCATAGATCTCTTAATATGGAAAGACGTCTTGTCCTCATAAAAGTTGTTCTTAAAGCTATGCCTTTATACCTATTCTCCATCCTTGTTGCGCCCAAATGGGTTCTTAAAGAAATCATCACTCTCCAAAGATCCTTTCTTTGGGGCAGTAATGGCCTCAGGCGAAAGTGGGCTCTAATCAAATGGACTACGGCTTGTCTTCCAAAGAAAGGAGGTGGTATTGGTCTGCGAGACCCCTCTCATAGCAATGAAGTTATGGGGACTCGAATTTGGTGGAAATGGCTAACTGAACCTCTCACCCCTTAGGCCTTGCTATGGACAGCTAAATATGCCAGAAACTGTCCAATGGAGGAACTAATTAGATTATCAGAGATCAGCACAGGTTCAATCATGTGGAACTCGGCCAAGCAGCATAAGAATCTCATTCAACACCATAGCTTTTGGGAAGTGAAGAATGGTAGCAATGCAAGGTTTTGGGAAGACTCTTGGCAGCAGATGCCCAAACTCAAAGACCAACTCCCTCTCAGTCCTCATCTGGCACAGGATATGCACCCTCTTGATACGGTGGGAAACTTCTGGGGGACCTCATCAAACCAAGGGTACAGAGAATGGCTCCAAGCTTCTCAAATCTTGAGACAGGAGCAGAGGCAAGTCCAACAAATCCTGGACACAGAATTAATGAAAAGGAAAATTCAATACTCTGAGGAAAAGGACATTCTTAGGTGGGGATATGAGAAAAAATGCACCTTTTCTACAAGAGAGGCCAACAGTATCCTTATAAAGGAACACATGGTGTTAAATCCGCTATGGAGCAAAATGTGGGACCCCTCCATATGGCCGAAAGTGTCCACCTTTCTTTGGCTCCTCTGCCACAACAAGATCCTCACGTGGGACAATCTAAGAAAAAGAAATTTTCATGGACCCTCCATCTATCCCGACTGCAAATAGAATAAGGAAACCATAAAGCATCTGATGCACTACTGTCCATTGGCACAAAAGCTTTGGCAAAAGATCAGTTTCCGCTGCCAAAAGAATGGTAGATCTAACGAAGATATCACTGCTACTGTGCGCAACTGGGACCACAACCCATATCAAAGTAAGATCTTAAATCTTCTCTGGAAGCTCATCCCAGGCTTTGTCTTATGGGCCATTTGGAAGGAGAGAAACAATATGATATTCAAGGATCACACCAGATCGCTGGAAGATATCTGGAAAATAATCCACCAAAATATTGAAGAAACCATATCTCTCAAGACCTGGTATCAAGAGGATTTCCCAACTACTCCCAAAGAACAATCAATTTGGAATAATTGGAATTTCCAAAGGAAGCAAGATCAACTAATCAAAGGAACAAAGCCACCAAAGAGCCACCTACCTACGAAATGGCTACCTCCCCCCATGAATATGTTCCAATTAAATTTTGATGGGGCCTCAAAAGGTAACCCAAGGAATTCTGGCTTTGGTGGAATCTTCATAGATCACAAGGGAGCTCCTATCTTAACTTTCCTAGGTTCAAGAGGATGGGATACCAATAACTCAGCTGAATTGGAAGGTCTATGGCAAGGGCTACTCTTGGCTCAAGGTAAGGGCCTCTTTCCTCTGATAATAGAGGGAGACTCTCAAATCATTATCAAAATGGTCTCAAGAATCCTACAAGGATCCCCATCTTGGAAGGTAAGAAACAGTTAGACAATGGCAAATAAGCTACAATCTATTGAACGCTAGTTTTCTTCCCACAAGGCGGTCACTCTGAAACACATTCGCAGAGAAGGGAACAAAGTCGCGGACTTACTAGCTAATATGGGAGTTGACTGTAGGATGCATCTACATGTTGGATCAATCTCTCGCCTAGCCTTTGAATCTCAACTCTTGGACTTTAATAATCTAGTGCAGAAGGAAATGCCACAGATGGACGAAGCACCCCTGGATGCGGGTGGCACTATGGAATTAAATGAACCTCATGCAAATTAATAAATCCAGGTACTGCCAGCTGCAGGGCAGCATGGCCTCCCAGATTTTCACCTCGCACAAGAGGAAGGTAGTTATGAAGGAAGGATATTGCAGGATTTTCGCATTAATGAAGTGCGCGCTTCAATGCAGCACTGCGATCGTTATAATCATGTCGACCCTCTGCGCTCTATTCACTCCTCGCGCTCAGTCTTACGGCTCCAGGCTATGGTTTAATGTGGGTTTTGGAGATAGGCAGAAGCTTGCAAACAGAAGCAAGCTTCAGGCAGGCTCTTTATCTCTCTGGGAAAGTTTCAAACGTGCCAAGGCTCCCTTCGGAAGGATCAAAACGGTTATAAGGGATAAGCTATCCAAGGCTCTTGAATTTAGAGTTAGTCGTGCTGCTTTTCCGTCTCGAGTTTTCTCTGTGTGTTTAATCTGGTCTCTGGGTCATTCTGGCCATACCCCTATTCCTGCCTCTGGTCTCTTTGTTCTCTCTGTGCCTTCCCCTTCGCTTGTCATAATGGTGCGCCAAAGCAGGTGGAACCGCTCTGGGGGATGTCGAGGCAACGACAATCAGCCTTCTGTCGGTCATTCTGGGGACCCTACTCATTCACCCATAAATCTTACCTCCTCTCATGAGGATTTGCCTCCCTTGAGCCCTGGGCGCAAGCCTATTCCAAACAGTGCTTTCCAAACAACGCATTTCAAATTTCAAAGCAATTTGAACAGGCCTCTGATTACTGCTCACATTGCCATAATCCTTTCGGAAGAAGAAAATCAAATCTCCCCTCTGTCTTACATTGCTCCTAATCTTCTCAAAGCAGTGAGCATTCTATGGATGAGGGAGGTCCGGAAATTCGGCAAAGTGACAAGCTTGGTCAGGAGGACATTCCGCCCATAAGCATTCCTCCTCTTGAGGACATTTGCCCAGTTGCTGGGGAAGGGACCAGAGGCGCCACAAGTCATTCCATGGCGAACCCTGTCAATGAGACGGATGGCAATGAAAGTCTTAGGATTGGCAGCGCGTGTCGGGTTGCGGAGAAGACTCCTGGGGAGGATATGGAAGCATAATGGCACCTGTGACCGCTTTTCTCCTTTTTGTTTTTGGTACTGCTCAGATGGCCACCTCCAGGCATTTCTGCTCACAGTCAAGTTTCAGCATTGTCAGTCTGCGGTTTTGGCTTCCTTCGGGGGAAGTGGTGGTCCTCTTACCGACTGGTCTGCTCAGAATTTCTACTTATCTGCTTCCAATGTATCTTTCTTCTTTCTACAATTCTATATCTGGGTATAATGTCAGTTTTCTAGCACTATGTAATTGCTATCCCCAGGTTCTTTTTGTAACGGGGCAGTTCTGTTGTGTTGAGTGCTCTCGGGCTCTGACACCTGAATCCTCAACTCCATGTAAAAATATTTTGCTTTACAGTTAATAGAATTTAGTCATTGCAGAGAAAAAAAAATAATAATTATT
>APFE030250752.1:0-33353 GCA_000404065.3 Pinus taeda | reverse complement strand
AGTGAAGAGAATTTTCAAGTATCTTCAAGGAACTCAAAACTATGGCTTATGGTATCCTAGAGATATAGATCTCACACTTCATGCTTATACAGATGCAGATTGGGCTGGAAGCATGGATGACAGGAAGAGCACAAGTAGTGGTGTATTCTTTATGGGTTCTAGATTAGCATCTTGGTTCAGCAAGAAACAGAGTTTGATTGCTTTATCTACAGCTGAAGCGGAATATGTGGCTGCTGCATCTTGTTGCACTCAACTTCTTTGGATGATGTAGACCTTGTAGGATTTTCAAATCACTTGTACACCACCTATATCCATCTTATGTGATAATACAAGTGCAATCAACATTTCAAAGAACCCAGTCATGCTTTCAAAAACCAAGCACATACCGATCAAGTATCACTTTCTCCGGGAACAAGTGTTGGAACAAAAGGTCAAATTGGAGTATGTTCCTTCTAAGGAACAAGTAGCTGATATTCTCACCAAACCACTGCCCAAGGAAACTTTTGAAAATCTCAGACAGAAGCTGGGAGTAGTTGATGTATCATATTGCTGTTAAATCTTGTCTGTTTCAAAGAAAAATGGGTGTACGCGTGTTGGCTGAGGAGCATCCGCGTACATACGCTGTTTTGTGCAAAGAAAGTCGTGTATATGGAGGCTTGATGGATATCAGAAGGGGCAGGCTCTGGTTGAAGATTTTCTGATGTGGGTTTGACAGAGACCATCTGACACAGGTTCAGGGGGAGCAGGTAATCTTCTAATATTGTATTGTTGGCATTATTTTAGAAGCTTTTGGTTCTAGTTCACAACTATTGTAGGAGGAACAGAGGCAGAGGAAGAATAGAAGGAAATCTTAGTTGCTGATCTGAATGGTGATTGACAGTTGCTGCTATCAGTTGTTGGTGATTTTCATAAGTCTTGTTCTAGATATTTCGTCTCTATGTCATGTATCTCTTTTGTGATATTTATTTTATGGTTCCAAGGTCATGTAACGACCTATTTTGGTTTCCCCACTATGCCCGGGATGAAGATGTAATGTACTTGGTTGTCATATGTAATTTTCTGATGTATCCCCACTTGGTTGGGTGAAGGATGTATGAATTGAGTCTTTTGGTGATAGGAAGGTATTTTATGATGTATATGTCATGGTTCGTCTTGAAGAACATCGTTTGTAGATATTGCCTACAGTCAGGGGGAGCATGATCAGCACAGTAGGGCAGAAATTTCAGCATGTACTCAGGGGGAGCACAACCCTTTGCCCTTGTTGACAAAGGGGGAGAATGAAAGAGGATCTTGGTGTTGCCATCAAGTCCAAAGGGGGAGATTGTTGGCATTATGGCATAGGTTTGATGGTATGGCTCTGGTGTTGTCCTTGATGGCAACTCACCTTAGTGACAAATCTCAGTTCAGACACTCAGAAAGAAGAAAAAGACATATACGCAGGTTCATCTAGACGAAGACGTGTATACACGCGTGTTATACGTTACAAAAGCACGTATATGTTGGGGAATTATTTTTGGTCCATGGTAGTTAGTCCTTGGAACTTGAACCTATCGTTTTGGACCATGGTACCCCATCAGAAGTGTTGATCCCAAGTATTGGGTTCATGGTATTGAAATGTTATGGTTTTGGACCGTGGTATTGTGGAAGGCCTAAGACTATAAAAGAGGAAGGAGATCTTGTGGCAAAAGACATCTGAATTATTATTGAATATCTGATAAAGTGATAGATCTGGAATTCTGGTAATTGGGTTATGGTGCAGATCTGGATCAGAATAAAGGAGGAACCTTACCGCAAAGAAAAGGATAAGTGCTATTGATGGGTCATAATCTTTAAGCTTGAATGATAGTATCTTTATACGATTTTGATCTGCTATATGTGGCGCTTGCTTGATCTGTAAGTCTGATAATCTGGGTTAATTAATGATTGAATATCTGAAAGAGTGAATTATCCTTTATAGATCTGTACGCAGGTTCAGTGAAGCGGAGGCGTGTATACACGCAGTTTCGGTGAAGTAAAGACACGTATACACTGGTTGTTCCATACACAGAAGCGTATGCACACAGGTTTCAGGCTGTTAAAGTAGCGTATATATTTTGAATTGTGATCTTGTTGCTTCTGTTTATTACAGTAGTGTTCTGGATTCAGATTTTGGTGTGTGGTTTCTGGTACTATGTTTTGGGTACAGCTGTCAGAGAAGTATCTACTTGATTCAGATCTAATTGGTGAAAAGGAGTTTAGTTGTTGGAGAAATTCTTGATGTTCATGGATCGAGTCTAAAAATTTATGAAACGTGGTCCCTGGAAGAAAGAGAAGGTTGTAGCCTTCTGTAGGCCAGCACCTATGTACTAGTATATTGGCTAGTGCAAGAGTTAAAGGGGGTTGTAGCTCCCTTCTAGGAGAAGCTGGAGAACGAGAGAGGTTTGTAGCTCTCTGCAGGTTGCAGCCTGCGTACTGGTAAAGGATGGCACCAGTACATTGTAAAAGAAAGTTTCTAATTTAAAAGAAGATAGAGACGATTTGCAGTAGGTGGTTTTCACCCACATTGGGTTTCCACCTTATATCTAGTGTTCTTGTGTGTGGTTGTCTTTCTGCTCTGTTTTATTGTCTCTGGTTACTAGTTATTTGATTCTGCAACACAGATTAACAACCATCTTCAGAAAGATAAAGTAAATTAAAAGTTTTCTTTATATACGTGGGTTTCCTTCTGCATAATTGCGTATATACGCGAGTTTATCTAATTGAAGTAGCGTATATCATTTGTTTTGAAAAAGGAATATTTAACTTGATAATACTGATTCACCCCCCTCTCTCAGTATTATTTCCAACAATATCCTCCTACTAAAAATTCTTGATCCAACCTTCCTTGCTTTCCTTTTCTTTCCTTGTCCTTCCTTGGCTTCCTTTATCCAATGCTAGAGTGATACAAGAATGATATAAGGGTGAACGAGTATGAGAGAACCAGACTAGAATTGACAAAAGCTGATAAAAAATTGTGAATTGATCCTCATATGACTTTTTATTATTGGGGCCTTTAATTTCTTCATTTTTATCTATTTTTCATTTAGTTTCCTCGTCATGCAAATCCATGACCCACCTCCATTTTCTCATATTTTCCTTTACTTTCATAAATAAATGCCAATTAATGCCTCCTTTCCTTTCCAAATCATTTCCCAATGCTTTCTAAATTTCCTTAGCCATAATAAATGACAAGAGATGCCCACTAGGATGTTTTTCCCAACATTCAACTTCGAATATGTGTCCCATGACCTTGGTCCTATAATGCCTTTAATAATCTTTATTACATGAAATTTCAACATGGGGTTGTTATAGACCCCTCCCCATTGGGGGAACACCGTCCTCGGTGTTCTATGACACCTATGACCAACAAAACTACTGAAAACCAAAACATACTACCCATGGAGATTTATAACTTAGCTCGATGTAGTATTTACAATGAACAAGTTGTTGGAAAAAAAACCATATGACAAACATGACAACATGGCAATCATACCGCTTATTGGAGCTTTATAACACAACTCATTGTTGTATTTACAATAAAATCCATACATAGATATGTACATATACCAAAACTCATTTTCCTGAATCGACAAATAATTAAGGATACATAGCCCACTTTTGATCAACCATCTCCTATGTAGCTTCATTAGGCTGAAAGTGCTTCCACCGCACTTTAACTTGGTTGATTTTTCAAATTTGGAGCATGAGCTTTTTCCATTGTAATATGCACTAAGGTTCCAATTAGAATTCTCCTTCTGGTTCCACCTATAATACATACCAGTCCATTAGATGATAAAAATCCTTCACATATTTCTTAAGCAATGAAACCTGAAAAACATCATGGACTTTCACTATTGGTGGTAGTGCAAGTCTATAGGCTACTATTCCAATCCTCTCAAGGATCTCAAATGGTATACAATACCGAGGTGCAAACTTGGCACATGATCCAATCCTCAAGGAGGTCTTCTTGCACTTGATGCATAAGTACACATGATCCTCAACCTGTATTAGGTCCCTATACTACTAGTGTAACCCCTTATTGTTATTAGTGAAACCCTCTTATTGTATTATTTTGCCCATATACTCCGCATGTTATTATTATTCTGCCCCATAGAAGCCCACTATTATTATTGTTGTGCCCCTACAATATTATTGTTATGTAGGCTCTGATTGTATTGGGACCCTTTAGACTCCTATATACAGAAAGGAGGCCTTGTCATTTGTATCATCGAAGAATTGTTCATTTGTGTAATGTAAAGGAGGTTTTCCCCTCAAAGAGGCTAATTTTTAAGTCGTTGATATATCTTTTCTATCTTTTTGTGAGCTAGTTTCATAACATTTGGTATCAAAGCTTTGGATTCTAGGGTTTCATTGCTCCAAACAGGTCATCGTAGCATTTTCGCTATAACTTTTTCTCTATGAAGTTTCAGAAGTTAAAAAAAAACTATTTGATCTGAAATATTTCTGAACCTTGGATCTAGATTTTAGATCTTGTTTTGCTATATTTTCGGAGATATAATCTAAGGAAGTTAGGGTTTTTGCAAACTCCATAATTCCATCTTCAACAGGTCATCGTGGTATTTTTGTTATAATTTTTTTCTACGAAGGTTGAGAATCTACAATTAAGATCCATTTGAACTGAAACCTTGGCAAAGCTCGAGCACGAATATCAAATATTGTTTTTCTAACATTTTGGAGATACGGTTCAAGACATTTAGGGTTTTTGCAGGCTCATGAATTACATCCCAAACAAGTGACCTTGGGAAAATAGTCATAGATTTCTCTCTGAGAACTAGATTGAAATTTCTTCAGAAGTTACAGAAAGAGGACAAACTTTACTTTTATTTGTATTTTTTTCAAGTTCGAGGGTCGAAACCGCGACACATGGCACTTTGTACAAGTTCGCTCTACTGAAAAAAGTATATAATCAAATCATCTTTGGAGATTGGGCATAACTATTTCTTGGAGAATCCAATTTCGATCCGACTTATGGCATTGGAAAGAGGATGCAAATGGATACTGTAGGTCATACTTTTAGATCTTGGAGATCTGAAATTTCATAGATACAAGAGATTCAAGACCAAGCTACTAAAAGCAAGAAAAATAATGATTCGAATCAAGAAAATAGAAACACCTAGTAAGAAAAATTGGATGGATGATTTGAGGAATGAGATCAAAGCTAAGATAAATAGTTTTATATGTGATATGGAAGATAAAATCAATGGTAGGGAAGTATATTTGAAGAAAGACATGGAAGGTTTGAAGGAAGGTGGGACAAAGCTGCTACAAGAAAGGCCTCCTAATGACAAAAAGGTAGTAGAGGAAGCTCATGATGAGAAAAAAATAAATGTTAATCATGATTTAATGGAATCTAACATTGGATTGAAGACCCACCATATTTCAAAGATCGATATGGGGAAGTTTGATGGCAAGGACCCCATAACATGGATACTATAGATGGAGAAATATTTTGATCTACATGATGTGCAACTGTTACAAAAGGTATGTATTGCATCTTTATATTTAGAACCGAATAAATTTTTATGGTATAAAGGGCTTTTTTCTTGTAAACCACTTGTCACTTGGTCAATTTTCACAGAGGAAATGATAGCACATTATGAGGATACAAAGAGAAACACCTTCTTTAGACAATTGATAAATCTGAAACAAAAGGGTTAAATGGCAGAGCACATTGCGGACTTCCAAAACTTTAATATAAGGGTAAATGATATTCTAGAGAAGCAGAGGATTTATGTTTTCATAGGGAATTTAAAAGATAAAATTCAACATGAGGTTCATCTTTGGGAACATGATTCATTGGAGAAGGCATTCAGGTTGGAAAGAAAAATTGAAAGCAAAATTATGGCAACAAGAAATCCTACCACTCACAATTATAAAGATGGAAGTGTTGTTTCTCCTAGTCTTCTACAACTTACAAGGTTGACACCACAACAATTGGAAGAAAAAGAAGAAAATTACCTTTGTTACAATTGTGATAGAAAATACACTAAAGGTCATAAGTGTGCTAAGAAAAAATTATTTTACATTGATTGTGAAGAGGAGGAAGAAAAGGATCAAGAAACGTCAAAAGAAGAGGATATGCACGAGGAACCAACCCCAGAAAAAGAAGAAATGAATATGACCATATATTGTAATGCATTGGCAAGAATTACCACTCCTCAAACTCTCAAGATAGAAGGACATATCAAGAAGAAAAAGGATAACCTCACTTTCACGTAGAATCGAATGAAACAATAGGAAGATCAACTTTGCAACGAAATAATTTTTGACATAGGCGACTGGGTATTTTTACGACTACAACCATACAAACAAATGTACCTCAAGCAAGATAAGAAGGATAATATATTATCACCAAAGTTCTATGGTCCTTATAAAGTGTTGTAAAAGATTGGTACTGTGGCACACAAATTGGAGTTTCCTGCATCTTCTCGAGTGCGTCCAGTTTTCCATGTTTCATGCTTAAAGAAGGTTATAGGTGACAAGGTCCCAGTTCAAAAAATATTGTTAGGACTTGACAAGCAAGGAAAAATCATATTGGAACCTGAAGCAGTCATAGAAACAAGAACCCGATGGCTACGAAATCGATCCATTTCGGAGTATCTCATCAAGTGGAAGAACTTACACGCTGAAGATTCCACATGGGAGGAAGAGAATTTTATACAGAAGCACCCAGAACTGCTCAAGCGTTGAGGACAACACTTTTTGAAGGAGAGGGGCATGTTAGGCCCCTGTACTACTAGTGTAACCCCTTATCATTATTAGTGCAACCCCCTTATGGTATTGTTGTGCCCATGTAGTCCCCATGTTGTTATTATTGTGCCCCATAGAGGCCCACTATTGTTATTGTTGTGCCCCTACAATATTATTGTTACATAGGCTATGATTATATTGGGACCAGTTAGACTCCTATATATAGAAAGGAGGTATTTTCATTTGTATAATCCAAGAATTGTTCATTTGTGTAATGTAAAGGAGGTTTCCCCCTTGAAGAGGTTGATTTTTAAGTCATTGATCTATCTTTTCTATCTTTTTATGAGTTGGTTTCATAACAACCTAAAAGTCCTTAAATTCCTTGTGATGATCTGCATAACTCTTATATCTATCATATGATACCTTTATATTCGTCTTGATAACCTACATTTCTTGTTCCATCTTTGTCAGGATATCCTATGCAATCAATACCCTGTTCATTGGATTACTCTAGCTGATAGGACTATTACAACTCCACCCCCAAAGTGCCTCAAATGAGCTCATCATCAATGACTCCTAATACCTATTTTTGTAAAAAACACTCTACCAGTGGAAGATATTCCTCCCACTTCCTCTGTTAATGCATAGCATACATTCTTAGCATGTCCTCCAGAATCATGTTGACCTTTTCTGACTTTCCATCTATTTGTGGATGGTAAGTTATACTAAAGCCCAACTCTATACCCAAAACTGCAAACAACTCCTTCCAAAACCTGGAAGTGAACTTGGCATATTTGTCTGATATGATCATGTTAGGAACACAATGTAATCTCACAATATCCCTAATGGAGACCTAAGCTATCTTGTTAGCTGAATTGGTAGACTTCACTGGAATGAAGTGAGCTACCTTGGTTAATTTTTCAACCACAACCATGATGGAATTATGTTTTCTATATGTCCTTGAAAAAACTATAATGAAATCCATGGAAATGACCTCTCATTTCCACTCTAGAATTATATTCATCTGTAATAAACTACCTAGATGCTTGCACTCTAATTTACCTATTGAAAATCCAAGCATCTAGCCACAAAATCAACCACTTCCTTTTTCAAGGTCAACCAGTAGTAAAACTTCTTCACAACTGTCACAATCTTCTGATATCTTAGGTGACTTGAATATGGCTTTGCATGAAATTCCCTCAAGATAATCTTCTTGAGTTCACTATTGTCTGGCACATAGATCCTATCCCTAAACTTGACCAAGTTATTTATTGTGAAATTATGATCCACATCTTTATCACCTATACCCTATTGTTGTAATCTATGTTTAAGCTGTCAATACCTATCATCATGTTACCCTTCCTACAAGATCATCTTCTGCAAGTCTGTCCCATATGAACTCATAGTTGAAATGTGATTTATCTACACTCTTCATCGAAGAGTATTTGCAACCCTATTCTCCTTACCCTTGATGTACCTGATATTGAAGTCAAACTCTCTGAGCGTAGCCAACCATATATCTTTCTTGAAATTCAGATTAGGTTGGTCAAGCAAGTATCTTAGCCCATTATGATCACTCATCAAAATGAATCTCCTACCAAGAAGATAACATCTCCACATCTTCAATGCATGAAATATTGCTGCCAACTCAAGATCATGACTCACATAGTTCTACTCATGCTCATTCATTTTCCTTGACTCGTAACATACCACCTACCCTTCCTACATTAGGACTCCACCAAGTCCTCTCTTGCAAGAATATGTACACACCATGAACCCTTTATCTGGATCTATAATCTTTAAAACTGGAGCATTTGTAATAAAATGCTTCACCTACTCAAAACTAACGATGCATTCCTCTATCCATTCAAATTTCTTTCCTTTCCTCTACAATGACGTAATATGATAGGAAATCCATGAAAGGTTCTTGATGAACCTCCTATAGTATCATGCTAGTCCCATGAATGATCTCACTTCATCCACATTCCTAGGAGTTTCCCATTCCATGATAGCTCCGATATTTTTTAGGTCCACTACTATACCTTCTTTGGAAATAACATGCCCCAAGTAATGAACCTATGTCTGAAAGAGACTACAGTTACTAAGCTTGGTATACAACTGATGCTCTCTTAATAATCTTAACACTGCTGCCATGTTTTTTGCATGCTCTTGCTCATTCTTAGAATATATAAATACATCATCAATGAATATTATTACAAACTTGTCCAAATAAAGATGCAACACACTATTCATCAAACACATGAAAATAGTTGGAGCATTAGTCAAACCAAAAGGGACCACAACAAACTCATAATGCCCATAATTGGTCTAGAATGCAGTTTTGTAGATTTCCTCTTCTTTGATGCATACCTGATGGTATCTTGATCTCAATTCGATCTTTGAGAACATTGTTTCTCCCTTCAACTGATCAAATAAGTCATCAATCCTCGACAACAAATACCTATTCTTGATAGTGACCTTGTTCAGCTATCTGTAATCAATGCACAACCTGAGAGTACCATCTTTATTCTTTACAAATAATATTATTGCACCCAAAGACGATAAAATTGGCCTTATGTATCCCTTATCAAGCATTTCCTTCAGCTACAACTTTAGTTCCACTAACTTTGTTGTGCTCATCCAGTAAGGTGCCTTTGATGATGGTGTTGTTCCTAGTATCAACTCAATATAGAAATCCACTTTCCTATGAGGCAGTAACTCTATAATCACTGCTGGAAATAAATCCTGAAATTGTTGCAAAATAATATATTTATTCTAGACTTCTGCATCCTCAACAACCTTACCTTTGTCATTGGAAACATGCATTGTGAACAATACACACCCTTTCCTGCAACTGCGCTTTGTCTGCATAATTATAACCATTCTTACTAATGTGGGCTTCTTATTTCCCTACAAGATTCACTTTTCTTCATCACCATCCAAGCAATCAATAGCCTTCTCATAACAAACATAGTTACCAACCAAACGAGAGAATTACCGATTACTCATGTTTTTGAGGTACCAAAAAAATAACCTCATTTTGAAAAGTGGTTATTCAGAATACACCTTTTTTTTTAAGCATATTTTTGACACTTTAAATTTTCTTATATATTAAGTATGAACATTTTTTTTTAATGTTACTGATTTTCATGTTGATTTTAGAAAGTGCTGATGCAACATCAAATTTTTTTTTTAGAAGGCTTATATTTTCAGAAAGTGTTGTGACCCTTCATCTCCCTTTTCTCCTATTTTCCTTTATTTTCATAAATAAATTCCAATAAATTCCTCTTTGCCTTTCCAAAGCCTTTGCAAATGCCTTTGCCAATTTCCTTAGCCATAATAAATAGGTTATGCCCACTAGGATGTTTTTCCCAACTTTCAACTTGGAATACGTGCCCCATGACCTTGGTCTTATTTTTCCTTTATTAATCTTTATTACATGAACATTTAACTCAGGGTTGTTACAAACATGGTTAACTTATCTGAAGAATAATCATATGAAAATATTTTTCAAGAAAATAACATGGTTAACTTTTATTTTTACGCACAAGAACCATGCAACCTTTTTCAAGAGGTTAACACACAAGCACCATGGAATTCTTTTTCAAAGAGATTAACACAATAATTTTATCTTTCTACACATAGAGCCATGCAATATTTTAAAGAAAAAATAAACATATTTAGCCTATGTCTTTGCACACAATAATTCATGGATGTTTTTCCAAGAATTTAATATAGGTAACTAGTCTTTGCATACAAGAATGCATGAAATATTTTCAACAAAGTAAACCTAGTTTACCTATGTCTTTGCACACAAGATTTCATGAAATATTTTTCCAAAAATTCAATATAATTAATGCATACTCAAAATCATTGATGACTAACCTCTTCACGGATGTTCATGGCCTTGTCCTTGGAATTGCCTCATGGTAGCATGCAAAAGAGAGTGGAATATGTCTTTGACCTCATCAACCCATCTCAGATATGTTAAATTCCAAATATTGTGGCATCCCAACTCTGTACATATGGGATTTATTCTCACATATGACAAATCCATTACTTTTAAACCTACCCACATGCCTGCTCTATTCTTCAATATCACATCTCAGTATCTCACCTTGTACATGAGATATTTTTGTCTATATAAATCTTGCAAATTGAGTACCCATCTACCAGTGTAACATAGGAAAACATGGAAGAGAAATTGAGATATCAAAGGAGTGGCTATGGAATAACCACTTAAACCTTAGAAACCCTAACATAATCATAATAATTCAATAAAATGAAGATCTCAAATAAAAATAAACAATTTTCCACCACTGCATGGATACTTATCATTACTTGAAGTTACTATGCAACCATTATAGCGAACAAGCAAATTTAAAATTAACTCTAATTTCAAGAAACATTATCTGTCCAAGGGAAATGTACCTGTAATGGTAATGGTAAGCGGTTAAGAACCATAATGGATTCTTGATGCCAGTCGTAGCATGTTAAGGGAATGATCACATGTCAAACACATTAAAGTAATAACATTTTCATATTATATAAATACTAAATGTTAATATGCAATTCTAGGGATATTACAAATAGTCCCTTACCAATTTTAGCTAACTTGATGTTGGAGTGAAGTAGCATATTTATGAAGGCCCAACGATCTATTTGGCCTTGGTTTTCAATACTTTATCTTTAATTATAATACATTTTCATGGTTTTCACATTTTAAAAAATTGTATATGTGTGTATTAATAATTGACTCTGACAATACATGATGGCTTACATTACAAAATAATGAATGAGTATTCTTTCCAATTGTACTGAAAGAGACCTAAAACCTAATAACAAAATGATTACTAGTCTTTGAATTTTTAAACATTGTTATTCCTAAAATTTCCTAACAATAGCTAAAGTGCATAGATTAACCAAGCCAATAATAATAACTTATATCGACTAGATACATCACTTTTTTATTCAAAATACTCTTTAATATTTTTCATACATTTCTAGTCAATATTTAATTTAGGAAACCTACCTTTAAGGATTAATAGTGAATTTTCATTTACATGATACACTGAGGAGTTATTCATCGTGCACTAGATAGATGAAGCAAGGAAGTTTGACCCTAATTCTAGAACCCATCACCATGATAATGTAGAAGTTCACTAGGAGATCATAAAAATTCATTTTGTTAATATTGGGAGTGCAATATACATGCTAGTGGTTGGTATGAAGAAAACCTAATTATTCATAAAGCAACCTCGCCACATGAACCACTTCACTGTAAGGTTGTATAAAATCTAAACGTTAATTGTTTAGAGCCTAGAGCTAAAGGGCCATGACAATGCACATCCAAGTATCTAGGAATTTGGTTATATAAAAGTGGGCCCTCTTTAGGGATCCAAAATATGGATCCATTAGAGCTAATAATTATATATGTGGCCCTGGCTCAAGGTCATGATGGCTTGATGGCTTAGCATTGAAGTTGGTCATAAATTGAGTATTTGGAGTTTAGGTATTATCAAGAGTGTCACCCTTTGTATACTCTTTGTCTACCAAAATTTATGTGTCTTTTTAAAATTGATTATTCTTTGTTGATGGAATATTGGATGAATATCGACTTTATGTTCAAATTAGAATGGCTTCCACTAGGTTCACTTGCTTAACCTATGGTGATGAAGTAGATATCATCACAACATTCATCTTGTAAGGAACTAATGCAATGACTAATTGATTCTTATGTTTTTCCATACCCATCTTTGTCTTTGTTCTTAGCCCATTGACATTTTTCAAGGGGCTAATCCATTATACCAAACTTCCTTTCTATCTTCAAAAATTTTAATCAAAATAATAATTTGACAATCCTAATCACACTATACAACCAAAAGTATTGAAATGGCAATTTCTTCTAGTAAATGACATTACTTATGTATAATGAACCATATTTTTAAGCGACAACGTGCTTACAATTTTTGCCCTTTTATTTTATTCCAATGAAATCACACATTATTATTAACATGTGCATGATTTTAACATGGACATATTGTTGTTATAACATATAAATTGGCCCGAGAAACATTACAAGGAACTTTGTACAAAATATCTAGTCCAAGAATGGAATACGAGACTTATTAAAAAGGCTTGGAATACCAATATTGGGTCTCTTTGTCTAAGTCATGCTTTGGGATGGCTCAAAATTAGTGGCTTCTAATACACTATAGATTTTTTCTTAAGCCCACAGTAGGAATTATCCTTTAGGTTGTGGTTAGAATTATTTAGCATTTGGGTGGGATACCATGGGCAGTATGACATAAACAATAACCTTAGGTCCTAAACATATATTATTATGCTTAAGAACCATGAATGTGTCCTCATAGCACCACATGGGACATGGATGGGTTGCAAGTCCTTTGCCATCATCAAAGAATGAAAATGACTACCTTAGCATCTCATTAAAGCTTCTCATGCTCAAGAGCCATGAAAAATTCCTTGAACCAATGCATAGAAACATTATAGGGGTTATTTATCCTTCAAGTGGGACACATGTACCATTGAGTTTTGTGAACTAGAAATAGATGCCAAGGAATAAACACGGTTAGATGGCATTTGAGTTGAATATGAGTACCATTACGAGGTATTTTGCATCATGGATTGCTCTCATGTCCTTAACCATTATCAAGAGAGAGAAACAAAATTATTTTTCTTTGTTTGAGTATCTCCTGCGAAAAAATGTGATTTTTGCATTCACTTTTGGTGATTTTGAGCACAAAGTTTTCATTTTTAGTACTTATGTGGCACATGGCAGTTCAACACATGATTTTTTAATTCTAGTTAAGGAACTGCAATTGTATTATAATCCAAGGATAATGGAATGGGGGTTTATGGATATTGTAGTATATGCATATTGTATTGTAACATTGTAAGATAGAATATACTAAAACAAATTTCTGGTTTTCCCAGTTTGAGTTTCTAGGGTAAAATATCTATGTTTAATGTGTGTGTGTCGGTGTGCATGCACAACATTGCATATTTTCTAATTTTATTAAGAATTTACTTGCATAAATTAATTGTACATCGGGAAAACCAAAAATTTGTATTAGAGCGGTTTGGCTTCACGGGGACACCTTTATGGCTAAGGATTTTGGCTCGAGCTTGTGGAAAACCTTGTTAAAGTGGCATATCTACAGTATCAATTCTTGTGGTGAAAGGAAATGGTGACCAGTTCAAAGATAGAGATTGATCAATTCAATGGGAAACGTTTCACATTGTGGAAGATCAAAATGGAATATCTTTTGGTGGAAAAAGATCAATGGATCATTATGGATCCATGCACCATATCGAAAAGGATGTTAACAGAAGACTGGACCAAGTTGGATCGAAAGGTAGGGAACATAATACAATTATGTCTCTCAAATTTGGTGTTATGGAATGTCTTAAGATAAGTTATAGTAAAGGAATTGTGGAACAAGTTAGGGGCTTCGCAATAGTTTAAGTCCCTGGTGAACAAAGTGTTCTTGTGGAAGAAGTTGTATAACTTGAGGATAAAGGATGGAGAATAGAGCATATGAATGCCTTCAATACTATGGTTAGTCAACTATTATTTGTTGATATTAAGATTTCTAATGCGTATGTGTATGCTTTTGTTGTGTTATTTATTAGAATCCTGGGATAATCTAGTTGTTATCATAGGTAGTAATGTAACTACTTTAAGTTTTGATGAAATAATCTCATCCTTTTTATAGAAAGAGATGAAATGAAAAATATGGAAAGTTAGAATGCAGATACCTTATCTGTAAGAAGACGCTCCTAGGATAGCAATAAAAATATGTCCTTAAGAGGGAGATCTAAATCTCTAGGAAAATCCGCAAATCTATACTAGAGATATGGAAAAGAAGGGCATTACAAGAAACATTGTAGATCCAAAAGTGTTGCGAAAAGGAAGGGATCCATTGGTGCTTCTTCTACAAAATAAAAAACCTCCCTAGATGAAAAAGGGGATGTGTTATTGGCTTCTTCAAAAACACATACAAATCATGAGGCATGATTGGATGAATTAGTTGCGTTTATTCATATAAACCCTCATAGGTAGTTGTTTTGTGAATTGTTAGCTTGATGGGACCTGACCCAGGTTCAGAATTATTCACGGCAACCAACCAAACCCTAACTATTGGCCCTTTCGGCAACAACCTTCATAGTGTAGGTTGCAATCTCACCCGAAGCAGTATTGGGGGATGCTAGAACCAGGTTTCTGCATCCAAAGGCTTGTGTGATGATCTTCCTAAGGATCTTAAGGCTCAGATATACCTTCGCACAACCCTAACTCTTCTCATTGATCAACCACTGTAAATGTATTCCAACAATTAACGAAGGTCTTAAATTTTTATTAATATGCATAAAAGATACATATCCACTATTTCACGTAATAAAAAAGCATTAATTTACATAAGTAATAACAGATCGTAGAGATATACAAACTTAACTAAAACAATAAATAAGGCATAGATGCACATATTTGACTCAAAACAATCTTTATTAAGATGTAAACATTTAGATACAAACTTCTTATCCCTGCGCACCCAGTTGCAGGGGCCTGCACACTTAGCTGCAGACTTGCGAAGGACTCCTCACACTTAGCTGGAGGAGCCTTCCCCTTTTTCTTAAGTACAAGAAACATACCTTTCCTTCCTTAGCACCTTGCTCTTAAAATTATTCTCTACCAAAAATTATCTCTTTAGACCTGCTATGCCTCAACTATATATAGCCTTTTCATTACAATACCATGGCCCACGAACCATGGGTAGGTCTCAAAACCATCCTATCACCTACGCATACAAGGGACTAATTCCCCTTTGACTCTTTCTTAACTTCACGCTTCACTTCCAAATTTCACGGAGACTTTACATTCTTTAACAAAAACTATTACAAAAATTGACTTAACTGACAAAAAATGACCCCAGCGATCCCATCCCAAGAGGCCCCCAAGCCAAATATGGTGACTCACCCTCGAGTCACTCAGCTAGATTCTCCACTTTATTATGGAGGTCACTGAACTCCAGCTTCAATACTTCAAGTTCCGTTGTGCTCTGTACTACAGCATGCTGCACTTCTTCGACTAGATTCTCTATAGTTGGCCCCTCCATCGCGAGGCGCATGGTCCTTTGTGTCTGCTAGAAAGTCTTCATCTTCTCTTGAATAGATAGAGTAATCTAGCTCGCTTCCTCTATCCATGGTTGAAGTCGATGCTTCAACACTTTTTTTTTTCGTTGCAGCTCCTCAACCTGTGCCTGCAACAGTTTCCCTTATTGTAAGTGCAAGAAGCACTGGACTGGCACCAAAGTGCGCACAATCGCCCTGATCTCATAAACTTTTGGTTATGCCTCTCAGATCTCTATACCTAGTCACTGCAGGTTTTAGTCCTCCTGCAAAGCGGTCCATAAATCCATAGCATTTTCAAAAAGATTATTGCAACCTGATACTGCATTATCTAAAGTAGACATGTGTTCTCTGATGGTTACGCCACGTTGCTCCCTGGCCTCTGGCAGAGTAACCGGATTTACTTTCAATTGTAGTTCCGATATCTTCATCTGAAATTGAAAAATAGCTCAGCCTACCTCATCCTTAGATTTTCACACTGCAACAGTTAATTTATGAATCTTTGCTGAAGCTACTGCATCCTCTAGAATGTGTAGTTCTAGTATTGAATTATACGCTTGTGTAATTACTGCTTCAAGGCTCCGCCTTCACATTGTCTTATTTTTCCTTAAGATTCTGAGCCTTTTCGGCGAAGATCTTTTGATTTTTCATTTTGACTTCGCTAATTATTGATAGTGCGATGTTCTCTGATCCGAAGCTCATGTGAGACCCCCTGATGAAGCGCATGGACAGTCTAAAGTGGTAGCGTAACTAAATTGACACCCACGCCTTTGATATTTCCAAGTTGGAAATTATCTTCCTCTGAATCTACGCGTAATGTTCCTTAGGGCAAGGGAATGACTCTGAGGTTTAGATTCCGTTCTGTTTCTCGCTTGAATCCTGCTCGCTTGTCCCACACTCTCCTCAATTCTGCCTGTTTGAATCTGAAACTCTCGCAGATCCTTTTGGACGCTCCCCATCATCCACATGCACTTTTGCTCAAAATGTGTCCACAACTCTATCATTGTGTCTCTGACCTTATCCCCAATTTCATCAACGTCCCCCTCTGTGAGGACCATTTGGGTCAATGCGCGCTTGCTTGTCTAGTTTGTGCTTTTTCCTTGGTTCGATAGTTGTCTTGTTTTGGCACTTTGACAGCCTAAAGAGAGTTCTCTATGCATCACCCCTACCTCCTTCCTGCTTGGACTGTTCCTACTCTTCAGTATGCTTGGAAGCCGAGTCCTCGACTTCTATTGTGGCCTCTTTTGCAAAGCGCTCTTTTTCGGAAGCTGCCTTAGTAGCATTTTATTTCTTCTTCTGATCAGCCAATTCCTGCACTGCTGCTTGTGCTGCTTCCTTCCATTTATGCGCAGCTTTCGTCTACATGGAGGAGTTGTCACCACTCCCCGGGCCATGTCCCCATAGTCTCATGTACATCGGCCACAGTAACTATGTACGGAAACTTGTGCCATATCTTCTTAGGATCTCACCTGACACAGATGTATACATTATGAAAATTAGCCTTAAATTTCGCTTAGGCCTGCAACTGTTCAAACAAGGTTGGATACAACCTTGGCCTCTAATTGATCACCATGTGGAGGTCCATCTCGACCAGTATCTAGAAGACTTTTTCTTCCCTGACCCTCTTCGAGTCCTTCGTAGCCCATAATGAAGAAAACTTCGCTACCTCCAGTAAATCTTCATCCTGTGAAGGGAATTGACTATCCTTCGGAAGTCACCATGCAATGAGTACAATCAATAGCATAAGCCAAGCATAGTGAAATTCCTTTCCACCATCTTGTGCTTTGCGGAAATTTTCTAAGAACTCCTTGCAGAGTTACTGTGCCTAGTTTTACTACACCTCCTTTGCACACTGTGCAACCAATGAAATTACTGGTGCCGGAACCTCGTCCGCGCGACATTTTCGCATGATTCCCAGCCAAAAAATTGTGGAAAAATGCACCTCTTGCTCTATAATAGAGCGGATAGAGTGTCCACGTGACTTCTTGACCAATCCAAACTCATTTTTCACTTTATCCGATGGCTTTCCCATCCTCTAACAAGCATCACATGCCTTACAGTATGCCTTAGAATCCTTATGTATTGTTGGCCACCATAACCCTGCGCGCAAAACCTTTTGCATGGTCACTTCACCTTCGTAGTGTCCTCCTACCACTCCTCCATGTGCTTAAGTGAGGATACTAGAGCGCTCAAACTTCGGATCATATCTACGCATTATTTTGTTAGTACCCATCTTATACAAGTGTCCTGCTATCACAGAAAAGTCAGCAGTGCAGACCACTAGTTCCTTCTTATGTTGAGTATAATACCCTTCTAGAGTTGTTCCAATAGTTAGAATATGAATTATATCAGCAAAGTGATCATCTGTGCCCCTTACAACAAAGAGCTACGCATCCGGAAATCCTTCTTCCAAATTGGTTGGTTCTTCACTTGTCTTGATTCGACTTAGGTGATCCGGTCCTGCGTTCAGTCGTCCAAGCTTCACTATTACTTCAAAGTCATACTCTTGGAACAACAAAAACCACAACACAAGCTTGTTGACCAGGTACTTGAGAGTGGAGTGATCTGTGTACATTTTGAAATGTGTGCCCAACAAATAATGTCGAAACTTTTGCAGCACGTAGACCATCGCCAACCCTTCGCGCTCTGTAGTGGAATAGTTCTTTTCGGCTTTTGACAGTTTCCTACTTGCAAAGGCTATTGGATGATCAATATCACCTTCACCAGGCTAGGTTAATACCACACCCAACGCAATACATGAGACATCGACATGCACATGGAACTCTTTCTTCCAATCTGGAAATACTAAGATGGGCGATGTCACCAGATTTTCCTTTAACTCATCAAGACTCTGTTGACACTCCTCATCCCAACAAAATATCACATCCTTCTTTAATAGTTTCTCCATCGTTGTGGTTATCTAGGCATAAGACTTGATAAACTTCCTATAGTACCCTGTGTGGCCCAACGTTGTGTGCAGCTGCTTAACATTCTTGGGAGCATCTAAATTCATAATCACTGTGATCTTCGCAGGGTGTACCATCAATCCCTACATACGTACTACATGGCCTAGAAAAATTCCAAAAGGCACACAGAATATACACTTCTTCAAATTCAGCGCGATCTCATATCTGCAACATGTATCCAACATGAGGCATAGACTTGCAACATGGAGCTTCACCAATCCGAACACAGTCCAACCATCAAAATATACCTCCAAAAATTTATGAATAAACTCCTTAAATGTCGTTATTATGACCCCAGAGAAGATAGCGGGTGCATTCTTCAGCCCAAATGGAATTACTCTATATTGAATGCAACCCCACTCTGTTACAAATGCTGTCTTGTTGCGATCCTCCAACGCAATCTTAATCTGATGGTACCCTAAGAACCCATCAGTGAACGAATAAGCCTCTTGTTGTCCAACATTATCTAAAACTTCATGTGTAAATGATGTTGGAAATGGATCATGAACGCATGCATCATTAAGCTTCATGAGATCTACGCATATCCTAATTTTGCCTTGCTGTTTCCTTTCCTAGACAACCATTGGGCTTGCCTAATCAGATTCTTCAACTGGTTCAGTGATTCCAGCCTCCAGCATCTTATCGAGCTCTTTGCACACCTTTTCCTTATACTTTAGATTGAGCCGATAAGGTCTTTGCTTTATGGGCATCGCGTCAGGTTTCAAAGTAATTTTCATAACTCTCATATCTCTTATAATACACTTTGAATTCGAGAACTTCGTTGGGAATAGATCCAGGTATTCGCGTAGCAGATCGACCACCTTATCGATTGTATCTTCGTACCAATAGTCTCCTATCCGCGAACTTAGGCTCCGCATTAGATCCAATATTTACTTGCCTAGTCTTCAAAGGTTCTGATATATCAAGGTTCTCTACTTTAGGTCCTTCAACCTCGCGCTATCCCTAAGTTTATGGAATGTTTATTTTTCTTGGATCATCTTCTACTTCTTCAGCAGTCAAATTGTAGCATTCCAGCTCATGGCATAGCTGTGTACTCGAGTCTGGGTGAACCCATTCTACCGACTCTTCAGGTGTTCGAAAGATAGTGTCTTTAATCTCTTGGAGCGCTTCATCGATGCACTCAATCCCATCCTCAAAACTGAAAGTTAATAAGAAGCTTTCCCTCAAGATATCTCGTTCAGATGTCCCATGGTGTAGCTCCATTTCCAAATAACAATTCATAGGATAGTATCTAAAGTGTGACAGAAGATGTGCACCCATTCCTACTGTGGCTCTTCTCCCCATGCTTTAGTCCACCACACTAAGTGTTCACGGGGATCATCCTTTCCACTATATTTTTCCGTCAACCAGGTATTAGCGTATCCAAACCTGAGATTAATCATTCACTTGTATTCCTTCTAGTCAGCAAAGATTTCCTAATGTGTACCCCACCAATGCGGAGGTGTAGCACACAGTGCCAATTCAAGTGCCTGGAAACAATGTTCCTCGGGCACCTCCCTATCAAACTCATCTAAAAAAATATTAACATCATTTAAGCCATCATAATGCAAATTTTTTCTTACCTACGTGGATACACACCGTAGGGATTTGGTCATCATATTGCAATGTAGCATAGGGACCTCATGCAACCTATTATGCCAATGTTCAATATCTTCATCTGAGTTTGAGGTATAGGAGCTGTCTCTATCCCACGTGATCCGTCCATCTGCAGTGGGATTGATCCAATCTTCATCGTGCACAGTAATCTTGTAGATTTGATCCAAATAATTGTCCTCCTCATAGTCACGGACTGGTTCAATATAGCACGCTCCTTCAGTAGGGCCTAGTGGCATAATAACCCTGAGTGCCTTCTTCTCAAATGTCATCATTCGCTTCTTTAGATTAATCACTGTGTCCATGTCGAAGGCCGAACCAATTCCTAGTAGCGCAAGGTAAGGATTGTTGTCATCCACTATTTCAATTTATTCAAAATCATCCAACACAGTTGCTCCTTCAATGTCCATTGTTACCCCATACCAGTGCCCCATAGGAATGATCTTATGTTGATTGGCCATGCGTAGCTATATAGGAGACCATTGTAGCACAGGTCTCCCATGTTTTCTTAGGTAGTATATTTGCATCAGAACCCAAATCTAGGATGACTTGATCCATTTCATACTCTCTGATTTGTGTGGTTAACCTCATCTCGCACCTAGTCTGCTTCTTGTGTTTGCATAGTTTCCTCATAGCGCGTTGTTCCGTAGGAATCTTAATTTTTCTCGCGTAATTTTCAATCAGCACCTAGAGCCCTTCTACTACCTTCTGATCCCTCAACAACTTATACAAGTTTTGAGAAAAGTGGCTAACAGTGAAGGATTCACATCTTTCACTTCACTATTTCCATTTGGTTTTTCCTGACTCCCCAACGTAGAAGCCTCAGCAAAGTTATTCTTAGCCTCCATGAAAGTTTCTTTAGCCTAGTTAAGGTCAAACACAACTTCCTTTTTAGCAACCTTGTGCACCCATCCCTCAGTTTCTGGCTGCTTCCCCTTATCTTCACCTGTGGCTATACCACTGCACGTTACAATATTAATATTGTGATCTTCTTCATGAGGCTTCGTACTCATCATCTGGATATTCTGTGTAGGTTCCTGGGTATTTGTATTATATTCTTGCATCCTTGATATAAGTATCAGGTAATATTCTATCACATGGTTGTATTGTCTACAATATTGATAAGATGGATGCGTTGGGTTTGGATAGTCGCACGCAAAATTTCCAGCTTCACCACAATTATAACAAATAACTTTTCCACGACCTCTACCAACCCCTCCTCCTCTTCCTTGTCCATGGCCTTGGAATCTTATGCGCACTGCACTCATATCCTGATCCTGAGGCCAATTTTCTGCCTGCATTCAATAGGTCGGGGTTTTATCCATCATTAATTCATGACTTCAACAATGGTACTCATCATGACCTGCAGACTTGTAGAAATTGCAAAACAGCTATTGAGGGGTCTGTACAAACTTCTGTATTAGATGAAAATTGTCTGTCGCATGTTGTCCTTTAACTTGAAAGATAGCTCACCATAGCATTGCTCTTGCGCTCGGCCCAACAATATTTTTTGGCTTCAGGGGGCAAGGCCTCCCCCAATAAGATAATTCTGATAAACCAGACAATGGTACTTGTCATGGCCGTGGCCCTTGCATGTCAAGCACCAAACTTTTGCGCGAACTTCAGGTTGTGCTTCCTTCCCCTTCTTGAGGCTCTGCAACTCCAGGTGCGTACCTGCCAGCTGCGAGTGAATCTATTGTACTCCAATGTTTGTATCTTGTATTAGTGAGGCTTCCAACCTCATCGCGACCTCCACAGCTTCTGCTTGCGTTGATATCTTCTCCTACAATAATGGTAATCTGAGGTGAGGCAAAAACGAAGCAATGTACCAATCTTTGTGTTGTTCGTTTGTGATGTTCATATTAGCCTGTCAGATCAGGCATTTTAGCCTCTGATTGAAATCCCATGAGGATTCATTTACCACTTTTTGTATCTCCTTAAACTTTGTAACAAACTACGCCTGAGACTTAGGATTCTTAAACTCATTGTTAAACGCTCGTTGAGTATCTGCTAATGTCGTGATAGGGTGATCTTGACAGTACTTGATATACCAAGTCATTGCTCTATCTTGCAGTGCCGTGACCAACTGCACTTTCTTTAAATTATCATCAGCGATATGCTGGGCTGTCCACACAACATTTGCGACAAATTGCTCATAACAAGATCATCATCTTCACTGCGTTTGCCATGTTCAATGGTGGAGGTCGAGGTGGACATGGAGGTGACAGTGTAGGTGTATGTGATGGAGGTGGAGCTAGAGGCGGAGTGGAAGGATGAAGTATCTGTGAGATAACCTGACTTACCAGCTGCAGGGCACTTCATGGTGTACTCAGAATAGTTCATTCGTCGTCGCTTGAAGAGGATCTCAATAGCGAACTATATTCAGAGCCTGATTCTTTGTTCCTTCTGAAGGGTTTCTTGCTTCACGTAGTCCCAAACATCAAGGTAATGGAATAACCCATTTTTCACACAACAACATCTTAATCCAAGTTTTCAGAGATTTTAATTACTTATCTTGTGGTCCCTTGAATAGCTTGCACTCTGCTTCGCTCTAACTGATGGATATATCAATCACAAGCTCAGTGAAAAATACTCCTATGGTACGATCAATCCAATGATCAACAGCCCATGCGATGTTGTTTTCTGATGCTTCCAAACGCCTCACTACCTCTGGAGTCCACACAATAGTGCCTTCAAGTCTCCATGTACCCTGACTGTCCATTAATCTAGACAACCACTCATCCAGTTCGCAAGGGAAGAAACAAAAAAGGCTTCAGTTTCATCTGAGTATAGGTATCTATTCAACCATTGTTCCTTGGATAACCACGGATTTCGTTTCTCTTGAGATGTAAACGCGTGTTCCTTCCAATCGAGCCACTTCTCAATTTATTTCTTAATAAGGAACCACTTATTCGACATCACACATTCCTAAGATAGATCCCAGTATCAGCAACATAAACATTTTTTGAACAGTGCCCCAAGACATAAGAAGAGGAAGAGGATATGTCCCGTGTTCCATATGCAAGTGCAGTCAGTAGCCTGATGTATGCAATGGTCTGTACTAGACCAGGCATTGCACATGTAGTGGGAGTATTGAGCAGGTTTATGTCAAAATTAGGGAAGGAGCACTTGACAACAGTGAAGCGCATTTTCAGGTATTTGCGTGGCACTAGTGATGATGGTTTGTGCTACCAAGGAAGACCAGGATTGGATAGAGCGTTGGATATTTGTGGCTTTGTTGATGCAGAGTGGGCTAGAGATTTGGATCAAAGAAGATCTACAAGTGGGTATGTGTTTCACCTATTTGGAGGTGCAGTCAGTTGGATGAGTAAGAAACAATCTGTAGTGGCACTGTCAACTACAGAGGCAGAATACATGGCTGCCACTCATGCAAGCAAGGAAGCAGTTTGGTTGCAGAGATTGTGTTCAGGTATGGGGTTAGTACAGGGAGCTATAAGGATAGACTGTGACAACCAAAGTGCAATTTTCTTGGCAAAGAACCCTACTTATCATTCAAAGACAAAGCACATTGATGTTCAGTATCACTTTGTGAGGGATATGATAGAAGACAAAAAGTGTTGCTAGTAAAGGTGGACACTTTGAAGAATACTGCAGATGCATTGACAAAATCTGTGAGCTCTGAGAAGTTCTCTTGGTGTAGAGAAACAATGGGTGTTTTAGGGCTGAAAAAATGACTAAGCTCTCATATGGCCCCCTTGTGGAAAGAAAACAACAAGTGGGAGATTGTTTGGTTGTGTTATATTCTTTCCATGACTAACCTACGTAGTGAACTGGGGGGTTAGAGGGGAGTCGGAGCCCCCCCCCTTTGTTGCGTCGATTGTGTAGCGAGGGGGTCATAGGGGGGTTTGAGGGGGGCGGGTAGCCCCCCTCTACAAGGTCTGCGGTAATGCCCTGGGAAATTTTTTTTTGGACCCTATATTAGGTTGGGTGAAGCTACCTATGGCTTTTGGTCCATGGTTTTGGATGCGATGGTTTGCGGTCCATGGTATTGGATGCTTCAGCATGTATAAATATGTATTGCAACATTGAAAGGAATATAATGAAAAATCAAGCTAGTAGTCTCGGTTTTGGGATCCAGTGGGAAAATATCTGTGTATATGTGTTTTACGTGTTATGCTCTAGCATTGTTTATTTTCTGTGTTTTAGCATTTGTATGTAGGTAATTTTTGTATGGGGTTAAAACCTACAGTTAGGTCTTAAATGTGGAAGAAAAAATAAACAACATGAATGGCAAGAGGTTCCCCAAAATTGCTTCCAAGTCTAACCATAATCACTAACCGCTCATGCTAAGATGACACAAGAGGCTAGGTCTTGGCTAAAAATATCATTACATTTGAATTAAAACACCTATCCTGAACCCAAATTAATGTTCAGTTTAAAATTATTTGTTACAATATAATATGGTAATCTTGAAAGACTTTTTTTTGGCCTTGAAATAAGATTTTAAAAGAATTTATGTATTCTTTACCTCTTTTAAGTTTCTATAAACTAATTATAATCTCAAAAACTTGATGATAATTAACATCATAAATTCAATATATTATATTAATTAATTACTAAGGTAGTTATATAAATTAAATCATTGGTAAATGTCCATCTACATCAATTCATGAAAGAAACTCTTGGCAAGGATTTTTATGGATGTGAGTTGCATTTGAACAATTGGGTGATGGTCAATAAAATCAAGGAATTTACCTTTAATATTTTTGGACATTCTACTAAATTGCTAATGATGAATGTTTCTTGGCATCAAACCTAAAAAAAATTATGTTAAACATTAAACAAGACTATGTGTTAAGGGAATTTTCTACTTTTTCATCCATGAAAAAGTTATGAATGTAAGCAATTATATCCATATAAATATTTTCATATGTTATGGATTTATTTAATTATATTCATAGAAATATTTTCAAGTTTATCATGTTCACTTAAGTAAAGAATATTTTTACCAATATATGCTAATCTTAAAATTTATGTAAAGTTAATTTAACATAAATATAAACTTAAATGGTTGAAGTTTCAAATTTAATTTTAAAGAATAAGCAATTTTTCATATTCTTTATGTTCGGTGAAATAAACATACTTACTAAAAGTTACTGCTCTACAAAATTTAAATAGGCAAAATTTAAAAGTTAATTTTCTTATGAATTTAAAATTGAACAATTACAATTAAAAGTAAAGATAACAATTGATCAAATGAATCTCTACCCATTCAATCCCCCTTCAAATTATTTATAAACATATTCGTTCTATCAAATTTAAATATAAATACAAACTATCTCACAATAAAGGAAATTAAACTATCTACGGATAGATTGTGATGGGGTTTTCCATTGTAAAAAAATGTGGACGCAAATTGCTTGCACTCAGTTTTTTTAATTTATTTTTAATTTCTTCCCATTTTTTATTTGTTGGACCAAAAAAATGCATAGGCATAAAAATTCCAAGTCCATGGTACTTGTCATCCTGCTTTGCTACTTGCAAGATCCTCTCCTGCAAATCTGTCCCATATGAGCTAATAGTTGTAATGTGATTTACCTACACTCTTTTGGTAAGAGCATATGAAACCCTATTCTCTTTACCCTTAATGCATATGTTCTCAAAGTTAGACTCTTTGAGATTAGCCAACCATTTAGCTTTCCTGGCATTCAGATTAGGTTGGTGAAACAAGTATCTCATCCCACTGTGATCACTCATCAAAACAAAATGCATGCAAGAGTGTGAGAGAATAGAAGATAGATCCAAAACTAAACTGACAAAAGCCAAACCAACAAAAGTTGTGAATTGATCCTCAAAATCCTCTTTATCATTGATGTCTCTCTTTTTCTTCATTTTCGTTAATTTTCCTTCTCATGCAAATATGTGACTCTTCATCTCCCATTTCTCCTATTTTCATTTATTTTCATAAATAAATTCCACTTAATTCCTCTTTTCCTTTTCCAATGCCTTTACCAATTTTCTTATCCATAATAATAAAAAAGTTATGCCTACTATAGATTTCTACCCAACATTCGGCTTGGAATACAAGTCCCATGACCTTAGTCTTATTACTCCTTTATTATTCTTTGTTACACGAAATTTTGACCTGAGGCTATTACAACAAGAAAGGGATTATATAGGTCCTTATTCCTCATGCTAGGATAATTGGTACATAATAAGTCAAAGTCCATGGTACCTATCATCCGCCCACACTGCACCTGCGAATCGAACCCAGCGAGGAACCTGAGATATCCCGACAGACAGAGCTCAACACACAGTAAGAATCCAACATACCAAGCACCGTCATTCTTGTTCTTTCAGCTCCGCACATCACGCTTTGGTATTTGCCTCTATAACTCTCCCAGTATCCCCTATTATTTCCTTCTTTAACCATGGTTCTCCATCTTCCTCTGTTCTGCATACCCTGTCTTTGTTAAGCGCTTGTGACCCAAACTTTTCCAAAACAAAGTATCCAAAAATGAAAATATTGTGGTTTACCCTCAAATTAATCACAAACAAATGAGAAAGATTATTAGATACTTACCCATGTTAGGATTGTTTAATCCTTTGTTAGAAGGGTATATCCAGATCTTAGTGAGTTGGATCAGAAAAATCAATACCAATTCACTAATGCCAACTTTGATAGGAGTTTAATGGTTCAGACTAAACCTTACTGAAGTAATGTTTTTTAGGCATTGCACCATATCCACAATTCATACTTGTCTCATACCCTGGTGTACTTCCATACCTAGAAGGTCCATAGCTGGAGGCTACAACATATGGAGCATATCCAGTACCTGCAATAAGCAAGCGTGCTTCATAAACCCCAATAAGAGTTGGTCCATAGCTTTGCATATATTGTGCACAA
This sequence comes from Pinus taeda, assembly GCA_000404065.3. NCBI lineage: Eukaryota > Viridiplantae > Streptophyta > Pinopsida > Pinales > Pinaceae > Pinus > Pinus taeda. Next base: position 6,026 of record APFE030250752.1, on the reverse strand, counting down.
AAACTAGCTCCATGTGCTGTAGAACCTCTTGTATTTCCTGGAGACATGTCCTTGGGAATGATCAACTTCACCTCCATAGTCCTTTCCTTGAGCTACCGGAATATTTGTTGAATAAATTTGTCACTGCATCCTATGAATCATAAGTAATAAACCCAAAACCATGATGTGTTTGTGTAGTGTGTTCATACCTTACAACTACATCTGTTGTATTACCAAACTGCTCAAAATACTTTCTGAAGTCATCCTTAGTAACAGGGGGTGTTAACCCACCAACAAAAATCTTCTTAGTCCTAGTTACTGCCATATTACTATTCCTATGAACATTTTGTTATTCATCCCTTGGTACAACCCTTTTAGCTTCAACCTATGCACAACTATACTACTTAAGAATGGAAAAAAACTAACCATGCACACCTCTTGCAATCAAAGAAGAAACAAAAAGCAAACATTGAAAGAGGAAGTACCCACATTTCCCTTCAACAATTCATAAAACTAATGGGAAGATGTATATAACACAAAATTGAGAAATCAAACAAATTTTTGAAAGCCAATGAACATAGTGATATAGAAAAAGTAACTATAGTTAAAGAGCCAAGAAGAAGAAAACATTCACATAGGAAGCACCCACCCCACACTTCATTAATTGAAACAAAAACGGATGGAAGATGTATAGTACACATAATTAGAGAAACTGAACAAAATTTTTTAGGGTCAACATGCATATTTACCTAAAGTCTAGACACGGTAACTACAAACCTTTTAAACCACTAAATGGTGTAGGTAACACACTTTTGGGTTGCTTCTGACTGCTTCTCAAGAGTCAAAACTCACTATAAATAACCATGTTGGAGATATGAAACACTTGAAGCAAGCTATCATATAAATACAATGACTAACTTGTTAGGAAAATAATATGAATAGAAAATTTGAAATATTTGGGATCTCATGATAATTATGGAAACCAATCACATCTAGGAGATTCAATAAATTCAAAAACGTAAAACACTGGGAAAGTACTTCCATAATGAATTTTGAACATCTACAATGAAGGAGATTCAAGAAAATTATATATTTGAGGATTTTGGTATGCAAAAAATTGATAGTCAAAACCTAAGTGTGTTTTATTTATGCCAATATACTTTTAACATCTTTTCCTACATGATTAATTGATGATTGTGTAAAGATTTAATTATAAGGTACAATTTTGGAAAGCACAGAGACACAACCAACTAAAAACCTCACAAATTTTTGGGAATATCAACATTGAGGTATGGGCCTTTTAAACTTAACAAATGCAATTTGAAGACTCAAGAAGAGTGTAATGGGTACTTGACATAACCTCAAATGCATCTTAGTGAGAAACAACTAGTCCTCTCTCAAATTTTTGAAATTAGTATTGTTGTATTGAAATTATCAAGGCTTATGCAACTTGGAGACTAAAGAAGAATGTAATAAGTACTTAGAGGAACCTCAAAAGAATCAATGAATAAAATCTCGTCCTTATTATTAAGATCTTTCAAAAAATTATAATTTTTCAAAACCACACTTACCTTAGGAAAAACTACATCTTTTGAAAGAAAATTTTATTTATTTCCCAGTACAATGTTTTGATAACTATAATTTCAGGCATTGCGAGGTGGTGTTAGTAATGTCACATGTAAATGTTAGTAGATAGAATCTATTGACTACTTAGTGGGAAGCCACTGTGAATAATGAAAAATCAACAATTTGGCCAAGCTCATTATTAAGCGCTTGCAACAACTAAAACTTTATGAAACTACACTAAATTTATGAAAGCCTACATCGTTTAAAACAAATTTTATTTATTTTCTAGTATAATGTTTTCACAACAATACTGTCAGGTGTTGCTAGGTGTTGATAGTAACGTCACATGTAAGTGTTGGAAGGTAATGTTGACATAATTCAATTGACTACTTAGTGGGAGGAAACTGTGACAATTCCGAGTGTTTTGTGTTTTTATGTCAATGTGGTTGGTAGAGAAGACACAATTTTTGGGAGGATAAAATCACTTTTTCGGCTTACACACTACTTTCCATCTCCTTGCTCAAGCAAGAAGTGTAGAATTTTTTATGGAGGAATATTCATCATTGTGTTCAATGATTTGACTGATGACCTTGTTTGGTCTATTCAAGCTATTCACTATTGGTATTTTGGTACATATGGAGAGTAGAAAATGTTCCAACTAAAATATAGATAATCCTAGAATTTGACTGACTACTTATCCAACTATTTATTTGTATTTTTTTCCTTTATATTTTCCTCAAAACTAACACAAAATATATCTTGAAGAGTATATACTTTTTTATTCTCTTTGTAATTTCCCAAAACTAACACAAAATATAACTTGAAGAGCATATAAAATGTTCTTATAACCTTTTATTCTCTTTGGATTTTCCCCAAAACTGACACAAAATATAACTTTGAGGAGCATAGGGACCCTTATTGGTTCAGTGTCAAGGTATATATTTCTATTTCCAATACAACTTGATTAGTGTGAGAAACCAACTTGTCCAACTTATCTCCACAAGAAATTCGAGCAACGACATGTGGAAATCAAAATTTAGCATTGAAATTTATTAAAACATACTTGATAATGATTTGGAGAACTTTTTTTGGTCCACGGGGCTTTGGATTGACGGTGAATGGGTGCGCTGTTAAGGCACTCCTTGCGATAGGTCAACAGTTCAAATCCCCCGTGGGTACTTAGGTTAGTCTAATAGATAAAAAAAAAATGATTTGAAGCACTTTTCAGAATAAATTAATATTAGCAATCTTTGGGACTTCGGTAGAAATGCTAATATATCCATTGATAACAATATGAAGCACTTCTCAAAATACATGAACATCTCATTTAGTGATATTCATAACTTGTAGAAAAACCATTACTTTAATCTTTGATTAAATGAATATGTAAAGTTATAATGAAGATGCCTTATATGTAAGAATACGCTCATAGGATAGAAATAAAAATATGTCCTTGAGAGGGAGATCAAAATCTCTAGGAAAGTTAGTAAATCTATACTAGAATGTGGAAAAGAAGGGCATTACAAGAAAACTTTTAGATCCAAAAGTGTTGAAAAAGGGAAGGGATCCATTAGTGCTCCTTCTACAAAAGAGAAAACCTCCCTAGATGAAGGAGGGGGTGTGTTATTGGCTTTCTCAAGAACACATATAGATCATGAGGTGTGATTGGACGAATTAGGTGCATTTTTTCATATAACCCCTCATACGAAGTGGTTTTGTGAATAGGAAATGTATGATGGTGGTGATGTTTTCCTAAGAGATGACTCAAAAAATAGAATCATAGGACAAGCAAAATTTAAGTTGGAACTCATGGATGAAAGGATTAAAACACTCCTTGACATTTTGCACATCCCACGATTGGCCAAAATATTTATTTTTTCTGTAAGCAAGATGAGTGATGCATGTGCAAAAATAGTATCTGAAATGGAAACTTGTAGGATGATTTGAGTAGCAATGGTATTACTATTGTAAGGTATCTCCAACCTAGTATAGTGGATTCCATGGTTAAACCACAACATAGGGCCTACATGAGAATATGTCCTAGGACCACACTAGAAATCATTTTGAGGTCCATAGTTGAGGTTCTTTAGCATCTTAGTAAGACTCTTCATGTTAAGGTTGACTACTACCTGCCTAGTTTAGGAAAAGGTATAACAAAAGTATTCGACCAATATTAGGTACCAAATCCCCATGAAAAATAACTTTAATCTCTTCCAATTGATATGATAGTTTGGGCATGGACTGAAAAGAAAAAAGATTGCAAGAGGATCAAGAAAAATTATATGTGGCATAGATGTGGTAATTCATTTACTTGAGGATGTCATGATATTAGACGGAAAAAAATCACGAATGAAAAATTGTCCTTTGAAAAATCAATTAATATATTATAAAGAAACAATTTCCATGTTTATTTTTTATAATATATTCTCTCTATAAGGACAAAAAAATAATGTGAAGGGTAATATGTTGAAGAAATTCTCACACATTGGTGCAAAATCTAAAGTAAAGTGTTGAAATGATTACCTTCAATAACTTCATGGCACATTTGGTTATCTAGAAATGCAAGGATATTTGAGAACATCGATATCCTTCTCATCCAATGTGCTTCTCACGTTAAATCCATTTTTGCATATTTAAAATCCGAGATGCAAACCCTTGTAATGAGATACTTGTCCCATGCTAAAATTAACAAAATAGGGACTTGGGGGTACTTTGACAATGGAAGTCAAGGTAATCTCCCCAAAAGGAGGAGTTGGGGCTATTTTCCTTAATGGTACACAAAAAATCCTATTTAAGATTGGTTTAGGAGATGTTACAAAAAATATTGTAGAACTACTTATTTTAAAGATCCTCTTAAGATTGGTTACTCAACTAAGAGTATAAAAAATGTAGATGTTTATTAACTCAATTAAAGTAATCAAATGAATGAATGGCTAGAATAGAATAACAACTTTGATTTTAATATAGTAATTTGATATAATAATAGTTTCTTTTTTCAATCTCCATTTAATAACCTACAAGACTTGTAATAAAACTATGCTTGTATCCTTAGGAAACTCAAACTTCTAGAGCTATACATCTTTTTACATAGATCTTCTCCACAATTTATATAAGAAATATGTTTTTTTTTTTTTTTTAACTGGACATTAAAAATGTTTGTGTTTCTTTATAATAAATGTTTATATTTATATCATTAATAAATATCTTTCATTTAAATATTTTGGAATCCATATTCCTCCTAAGCTCAATTGGAATTATAGTATTGAAATAAATGGAGGGTGAACAACTTATGATGAACTTGAAAAAAATTGTAAATTAGCAAACATCTAGACATGTGATAGAAAAATATTCATATTTGATACTTTTATCACTCTTTTTATCTTATACGATGTGAAGCTTGGTGATGAAATATCTCTAATTTTTTTTGGAGAAGGATACGTAAAAGAAAAGTAATTTTATAATTTGTAACATTACTATTCAAATAAATGCACCCTATTTTATCCTCCTTATAAAAGCTACCCTCTCCCCACTGAGTCCAAAGTCATGGTTATGCCTTAAATCTACAAGAAAAAATAAACTACATGAATGACAAGAGGTTCCCCAAAATTGCTTCCAAGGCTAGCCATAATCACTAACAACTCATGTGAGAATAACATGAGAGGCTAGGTCTCGGCTAAAAATATCATTACATTTGAATTAAAACGCATATCCTAAACCCAAATTAAAATTCAATTTAAAAATATTTGTTACAATATAATATGGTAATCTTGAAATGCTCTTTTTTTTTTCCTTAGAAATAAGATTTTAGAAGGTTTTATGTAATCTTTATCTCTTTTAAATTTCTATAAACTAATTATAATGTCAAAAACTTGATGATAATTAACATCATCAATTCAACATATTACATTAATTAATTACTAAGGTAGTTATATAAATTAAATTATTGGTAAATGTCCATCCACGTCAATCCGTGAAAGAAACTCTTGGTAGGGGTTTTTATGGAGGTGAGTTGCATTTGAACAACTGGGTGATGGTCAATAAAATCAAGAAATTTACCTTTAATATTTTGGACATTCTATTAAATTGCTAATGATGAATGTTTCTTTACGTCAAACCTAAAAAAAAATATTAAACATTAAACAAGACTATGTATTAAGGGAGTTTCCTGCTTTTTCATCCATGAAAAAGTTATAAATGTAAGCAATTATATCCATAAAATCAAGAAATTTACCTTCTAATATTACTGGACATTCTACTAAATACTAATGATGAATGGTTCTTGGCATCAAACCTAAAAAAAATATGTTAAACATTAAACAAGACTATGTATTAAGGGAATTTTATACTTTTTCATCCATGAAAAAGTTATGAATGTAAGGAATTATATCCATATAAATATTTTCATATGTTATGGATGTATTTAATTATATTCATAGAAATATTTTCAAGTTTATCATATTCACTTAAGTAAAGAATATTTT